>CAUYRT010107126.1:0-82528 GCA_963574885.1 Lepilemur ruficaudatus
GTTTGGGGTAGAGTTTTATAATTTTTTATTTAAAATTATGTCCCCTATAATGTTTTCTCAAGCTATCTTTTGCATAACCACCAGTCAAATTCTTTATTGAGTTTCACTGTTATTTGATTTATAAAAATAGTGGATAGACTACAGATACTTTTTGGTAAAATTTCTCATGTTCCTCTCCACTCTTCTGGTCCAAGATGTTCATACTCCATGGTACCCTTCCCCTACCTCCCAGTTTAAAATCTCTTGTATCCACACACTGGCCTGTTAAAATGTGAGCTGAGTTTGGCTTCCTGGTGGGAAAGGCCAAGTTTACTACAAACAAATAGAATTAGCAGCCACTTTATTTATTTTTTTGAACGGTATTAGTACCATTTCTTTAGTGTTTTTTAAAGACTATAATCTAAGTGACACTATGATTGTTTATAAACCATGAGCTTTTGTTTTAGAAATAGAAACAGAAGGGTGATTCTTAAAATTGTGTAAGTCACCCCAATTTCAAATATCGGGCATTGATCTGACAGCCTGACTAAGGCTGGATACAGCTCAGAATATTGAGATCAATTAGATACATGGAGTTTTATAACAGAAGTCAACACACACACACACACACACAGAGAATCCTATACCTGGAAATATCCAAGAGAGACGGGACAGGGCTTTGACCTTACAATGGCGGCAACACCTACTCCTTTCTAAAAGAGAATGGGGATACATTGTCTCAACTCTCAGGCTTTCTTATCCATGCCTAAACTTCAGCTTGGGCAGTCCCCAGGCATGCCCATTTAAATATTCTCTTCTTTTTTTTCACTGGTACAGGAGAAAGAGATGTATTTCTCTCGAGCTTTATTCTTATCCATCTATTGCACTACACTGGGAGATCAATGAGGACCTGTTTTTGTTCACCGTGAGAGCCCCAGTGTCCAGCATATGACAGGGTGCATAGTAAATTGTCACTAAACACTCATGGGATTACTGAATGAAAGATTTCATTTTTTTCTTTCATCCAACATTTATTGAGTTCCTGCCACAGGTTCTTCCTGACATATAGTAGCATTCAATTAAAAAAAAGTATGTAAATAAATCATAGTACAGTTTCAATTCAAGATCAGCTTTTAACATAAGAAAAAAAGCTTAGGTGAACTTGCACTCAGTTCTTGGACCAGCAGAACATATGTATTCCCCATACTCACAATGAATTGAAGTTCATGGCCTTGTAAACTTCCTGCAGTGTTTATGTACCTTTCAGCCAACTAAGAAATTGACCCCCAGCCAGAAGGTATTTAATCCACCATGGGAAATTTGGTACTTTGGCTGTATCTATTTGAGCCTCAAAATTTTAACATTTGTGGGTAAAAATAAAAAAAAATAGAAATGAGGATTTATCCTCTATATTTGATATGGCAAAACAGACATAGCTTCCTTTACCTTTCCTTTTAGAACAAAAAGTATTAGCGTTGTTCTTTTATGATCCTATAAAAGCATTTCACCCTCACTGCCTCTAGAAAGAATTTTCCAAAAATATGTAACTGGTCTCTTCCCTCCATGCTTAAAATACCCCCATTGTCTTCAACATAAAGTCCGGATTCATAACATGACTTACCAAAAGCTTGATAATCTGATTTCTTCTTTATATGCAGGCTCATGCCCTGGCAGTAGCCACCACCGCCCCCAACCAATTTATAATACTTGAAATTCCCAAGCACACAGTGCTTTCTTTCTCCCTTGTCATCTCTATATAATATTGTATTCATCTCCTACACACACACACACACACACTCACTTTACCAGGCTAACTTCTATTCATCTTTTTAATTAGCTCAGGGATAATTCTTCCTAAAGACTTACAAGTCCTTCCCCATCTTCCACTCCCATGATCCAGGTTAAGTGCCCCTCTTAGATATACTCTGCACTATCAAAACTCACGTGTCCACTCACTCCTTCCCCTAATAGTGTGTAAGTTCTTGGAAAGCAGGGCTTGAGTCTCAGTATCTTTGGATACTGAGACATCCTACAGAATGCTTGGTACTTCATAACAACTTCATAAAAATGAACGGCATATACCACGTTTTCCTTATCCATTCATTTGTTAATGGACACTTGAGTTGATTCCATATCTTGGCTATTGTAAATAATTCTGTTATTTGTGGCAACATAGATAAATCTGGAGGACATTATGCCAAGCAAAATAAGCCAGGCACAAAAAGGCAAAAAAAAAAAAAAAAGCAAAAAAGCTAGAAAGAAAGTAAGAAAGAAAGAAAGCAAGCGTGTGGAATCTCTCTTATATGTGAAATCTAACAAAACCAACTGAACTCGTAGAAGTAGAGAATAGAATGGTAGTCACTAAAGGCTGGGGAATGGGAGGAATGGAGGGATTTGGTCAGAGTACAAAGATGAAGTTAAACTAGAGAAATTCAGTGATAAGAATTTAAGGTGATGGATATGTGAATTAGCTTGATTCAATTATTCCACACTGTACATGTATATCATAACATTACTCTGTACCCCCAAATTATATCAATTATGATCTTTCAAAAAATTGTTAAATGAATATATTAAGTGAACAAATATATCCATGCCTTTTTTTTTTTGTTTATACATCTTCCCAAAATACACTGCATGGATTGTGTTGAACCCATTAACCCAATTCATAAAACCAAACAAGTGACCAAGGACAAGCAAACTGTTTCCAAATGGATTGAGAGAGGCCTTTCTTGGTGGCATGCCATGAAGAAGATTTTGAACTGGACAGTTAGTAAATATGAATGTCATTATGCATGCTCATGCCCCCAAGCAGTTTTCTCCTTCTCCAGCCTTCTCTTTGGGACATGTGTACTCTTGTTGCCATTTTCATGAGAACACTATAGAGGATGGGATGATTATGCTTGGAAGTTGTGAGAAGACAGTAAACAATGCAACAAGCATATATCCTACCATCTGCATGAGTATGACAGACAGAGACCGAGAGACAGCCTGGGCACTATTCATGGACAACTGCCAAATGATTCTTTGTGAACTCTTCACTCATTCACAAATGTGGAAGCTAGTGTCACTCTACCAAGTTATCACTTTGATTAGATATATCCATAGGTACTCTCCTACACACTGCAGGTGAGGATAGTTCTCTACAGAGTAGAGAATCAATGGGACGCCTGACCTATGTTAAGCAGGTCAAATCAATATTATGTTACAAATGTCTCCAATTCAATCCATCCAACAAAAATGTGTTGAGCAAGTAACTTTGTGGCTTTAAGTGCTATGGGTGAGGATATACTCTAGATAAAAATTTTCCAAATATATATATATATACATCAATAAAGCAAATATTTTTATTGAGTGACTATTGCAATGCAGACTCAAACAAAAATGCAGATTCTTAGAGTTCATTGTCAGTATAATTTAATATGCATTAGTTAGTATACATGTTTAGTACATATAATTAAGTATAGCAGTATCACATCTCTTAAAGAAAGATGTTCTAATGAAATGTTTTGTCTACCTTCTCCCAAGTACATTTATAAAATATCTTGTTATCTGCTACCTTAATTCTGATACTTCACTTTGTCAGTTTTAACTTAAGAGCTAGGAGTGGTTACATGGGTAATCTGGGATCACTTCTATCAGAAATCCACAGTTCTCAGTGTTGTTTGAAAGAGGAATTAGCTGTCTAGCCTTTTTGCACAATTCACATTAAAACTTCCATTGAAGAAAACCCCTCATAATTTCTAAAGTGAGTACTTTTAAATTGCGTGTATATATCTTCCTTGCATGAATGGGTATCTGGCTTCCTATCTGGCTGTACTTGCTGCAATGCTGCCTCATAAAATTAAGCAACTGTACAATCAATTACATTTTTAAAAAGGCAATGTGATGGTGCTCTCCTTGGATGCCACACTGCCTCTGATCTGTTTAGGGACTACTGTGCTTGATTAAGAATGATAACAAACACTTGATAACATTGCAAAGGAGATGTAAATCAACTCAGAGGAGCACCAAAGCATAACCCAATTGACATCAAGGGAAACTATTCCTTAAACCTGTTCAATTCAATCACAAAAAGCTCTATAAAATTATTTATGTAGCCCTTTTCAAAGTTTCATTCTTTTTTCAAAAATTTGTCACAATCAAAATGCAAATGCAAAATAAATACTGTGATTAATTGACTGTCAGTAAAGTTGCCACTGCTAGCTAAAATCCTTGTGTTAATTAGGAAAAAAGATCAACGGGAATGAAAGAGACCTTTCAGTTCTGTTACTGTGTGACTATTTATTACTCTGAACTGTTAAACCGGTAAACTAAAATTTTCATACTTATCCACAAACTTTGGTAGTGAATAACGTAGTTAACCTGACCTTGTCTAGAAGTTAATCCAAACTGAGGGTTTTGTTTTGTATTCCATTTTCTCTTGATGTACTGCTTCTTTTTGGCAGGCAGCTTACAATTAAATACAATAAAATTTTTACAGCTTATACCTTAACAAAGATACTAACTTTCCTGAAGCAGATTGTTTTATCTTTCTTTAAACTACAGCTCATAATAACCATCACTGATATAGTCAAATACAATGTATTATACAATTTAATTAATTTTTACCTCTTAAATAATTTTTAAAAAGTAAAAAGTAAGATTAATTTTGATCTCGGGTATATTTTTATGCTGCATGGGGCTTGTCTGTGTGTGTTTTACATTGGTAAAATTCACAGAACACTTAAAAAGATCAGATAAATTAGCTAAAGGAATGACGTATAAAATTTAGGACCTACCACTTCTTAGTCTTCCTTCCCAAGAAAGTGTAATTGGAATTGAATATCCTCCTGGAAGTGCTGATAGCTGCATGGTGAGAGGCCCATGTAAAATAATGAATAATCTCTAATGATTATTGAATAGAACCTACATCTGCTAAGGATATCAGATAAGCCCTTTGTATTGGAAAACTGGGTTTAAAATAAAAGCCTCAGAAAGAAGACAATAGATTATACCATCAATAACAATATTCAACTTTTATTGGGAATTTATTAGAATTTTGATGTGCATTATCTCTTTAAACTTCACAATAACCTATGAACAGAGCACCCCATTTTACAACCGAGGACACTGAAGCTCAGAACAGTTAGGCAAATAGCCAAGATTCTGCAGGGAAGCAAAACTCTAAAGCAAGATTCAGACCCCAACAATGTGACTCCCATGCCCTTGCTGTGAACCACTGTGCAACAGTGCCTGAAAACAAAACACTAACTTTTCCATTGAGAGATGGTTTGTCCTTGCATATGGTAGGTGTATATCAAAGAGCTGGTGTCTTTAACTCTTGAACATAACCAACACCTTTTGTACCTGGATGGAAGGCATCTATTTCCAGAGTTCCATACTTATCAGTGCTAATGAACAGTGCAATCTCACTAAGATTTACATGAGAAGAATGCAGACCTCATCTGAATTAGAGGAATTCCAGGGAAATTAATTTGCTCTCTGAGAAATGTGTAGTAAGTAGCTGACAGCTTTTCTTCTAAAATATCTAAAATAGTGCTCGTAAACAATACATTGAAAAGCAAGACAAGAGGACTTGGGATGGATTTCATGGTAATATATGTGCCCTTAAGAATGTCAAAATGTTCTTTCCTCCACCAGTAACAGAGTCAGACCAAAGCTTTTCTTTAGACAACACACTCAAAGAAGCCAATGAATTACATCCATTTTTTTGACTTTCTTTTACACCCTTCATGTCTCTAAATTTAGCTTTTCTTCTCCCATCCCAGGTGGACTGGTTCTTCAGCTAGTAAAGTGCCGGGTGTTTGCTTATACCAACTCGAGAAATACTTCGGCACAAAATATTGGGATGCTATATAAGATGATTATCTGGGCTGCAATGGTTTAAAACTATGTCCTCTATTCTGCTATCCCCTGTCAGGGTCTTTATATAGTTTATTCTTCATCCCTTTTAATTTCTTCATTTTGTCTTTTAGTCTTGTTACCAACCAAACAGGAAAACAAAAAATAAAACAGTCCGTTCTGTGACTTCTCCTTGTTTATTTCTCTGAGTGACATTTAGCTATTTCCACATCAGGCTGAGTCACCAAGGCATATGTCCTTCTGCTAATCTGAGGGCTCCCAATCCCATCCCCATTATAGCTGCCTCATTACTCCACGTGTTTTGATTCATTGATTAGCAGGCTTCCTGGCATAGAATAGCAACTAAACATTTGTCAAAGAAATGATTGAATGAACTTGAAATTTGTGATGGAAGATGGGCTTGGAAAAAGAATTGTTTGGGTAGCACATGGATAAAAATGGCAGTATGCATAGTGGTGATGAACTTGAGTTTGGGCTAGGGCAGCCTTCATTTTGCACTCCTGCTCTGCCGTGTGTTAGCTAGGGCCTTGGGCGATCGCTCAGCCCCACCAAACCATCCCCATCTCCCAAACTAAGACTGAACCAATTAGCATGTACCATGCTCAGCTCTGTGCCTGACACCTAGCAAATACATAATAATAGTGCTGTTTGTTTATTTATTTATTAGGTAGTAAGCAGGTAACGCATTTACAGTAATAACATGGAGATTTTAATTTGAGTCATTGAAACTGATACATTCTAGATAAATTTTAGATAGTGTTAAAGTTCTTAGGGAGACTAAGGACTGTTTATTCTTTTTGAGGTAAAAGTGTTGAGCCTAATTCAGAATAATAATAAAGAGCCGCCAGAAGGGAAGTTCAGCTGCTGAAGAGCAGCCTGTAGTTGTTTATTTTCGCTCAGGTGGAAGAGGTCATTCATTATGGGACAGCGTTGGCTCCCCAAGTGGATATAATGCTGGCGACAGTCTGCCTGGCTGTAATGGCTTCCTCTCATTTTAGGTGGTTCTCGCCACTAGATTATTAACAGAGTCCCTTCAGCTTGTCCTTACGTGCAGTGCAGTAAAATTTTGGGAAAACAAGCTGTGACCACTGGGGACTATTTGCATCTGATCATTTATACACAACACACCAAGCTTCCAGGCAGCTTGGAAGATTACATAAACACCTCCCAAACCTACCAGGATTGTAGTCCCTCTCAGGTGCCTGATACCAGCTGTTGTACCTGTCTAGGGACCGAGATTGCCAATTGCCTTTCTGTCTTCCACACTTGCCGCATCAGTGAGCAATCATCGCTGCTGACAAGACTTTGATCGTCCTAACACAGAGGTGGGAGCAAAGTTGAAGTGACTGAAAACTTCTCCCGCTGCTGCCTGGTTCAGATCGACCCTGACATCGTTCAGAAATGTGCAGTTAATGCAAGATGCAAATGCCGGTGTTAAGAGCTGCCAAGGCCGACAGAGTTCCTATTTTAGCTGGTGTCCACCACACAGTGACAGGGGTGCCCTAGGCAAGTGAAAATCGCTGCAGGCACCGGTCAAAACAAGCTCCCTGCATCTTATTATCCCACTAGTGTGCCTCTCCTATGCCCTTTCCAATCTTTCAAGCTTCATACTCTCTGCCTTTCCTACTCCAGGGATGGATTTATCCCAGGGGTGGTTACAGCTAATGGCTATACAATTTTCATGCACTTTCATCCAACACATTTTTATATAAACCTTCCCATTATTGAAACTTGTGCACAATTTAGAAACAATGTACCAATTTGAGGTTGATTCATTCAGCAAACATTTATTGCATACCCAGCCCATGTTAGATTATCATTGTATCACACTGACGCCTTTTCTTTGCAAGTTTCTGATGGTTCCCACTGAAAAATTCTAAATCCTCTTCATAGAATGACTGGCACCTGAAAGAGTGTAGCGTTCTGTTCGCACAGGTTTCTCGGGCAGATACTCAGAAGCAATAGCATCTTTTTTAGGTCAATATGAAAAGTTGACTTCTAAGGTAGAGTTCTAAAAGGTCTCTCCCATTGCGAAATGCTCTCCTTCCTCCCAGAATTACTAAAAAGGTTGAATAGGGATGGTTTCACTGTGTTCTAACAGAATTTTCAACCTAGCCAAAATCTAATTCATTTTTGAGACCCATCAATTTTCCGGGAAGTATTTACCTTCAAATATGTCTGGATTAGCCATATAAAACTTACGTATAATAACATCAATTTCACATGGATGTGACTCAACTGAATAAAAATTATAGGGAAAAGCTAATTCTATTTCATAATATTTTTAAGTCAGTCAGGCTAACCTAATCAATGTCATCAAGTTCTTCTCTTAACATTTTAGAAACAGGGGTTTGTTTTTTTTTTGAAGATAGTTATCAAATATAATAGTCAATGAAAAGTATTTGTCTTATCCAGAGCACTTTTCAGAAAACCAAACCATGTTGTATTTGCTCCCAGAAAATGTAAAGATTAGTCATCCTCTAGCTGAATATGCTGACCAACAAAAGAAAGAGGAAAACAAAAAAAGACTACAAGAGGAAAATTAAGACGGCTGGCAAGGTCCCTCGGCTTAATTGAATAAACAAGGGAATAGCGTCCTACACACCCGCTCAAAGCCAGACTGGTTTGGCTGATTCTAAAGTGCTAAGTGGTTCCCTAGAGGGCATTAAAGAAGTTTTGGCTTTTGGCCAGATCTGCCAAATAGCTTTACTTTCACCTTTTTGCTGAGTAAGCAAAAACCTAAAGTCTTGATGATGCACCCAGAAGTGTGATTATTTGCCAATATTATGACTATGGAAATTACAAGGATATATAGTTCTCCACAAGTTACAGCAAGGTTTTCTCACTTATTATTTTACTTAGTTATCCTGCAACCCTATAAGAACAGGGTTCTTATACAGGAATCATATTGCTATCCCTGTCTAAAAATGAGGAATTAATATTGATATTCCTGTCTAAAAATGGGATTCAGAAAGATCACACACATAATAAGACACAGAATCAAGACTAGAATCTCTGGCTTCTGATTCCAAGACCTTAATTTCATGCTTGTCTGCAAGGGAAAGAGAGTGACTCCAGGCATGGACAACTTTGCCATATCCCTAGCATTGTAAATAATCTGGATATGTATCTCTGTGCAGGTACAGATTAGAGGGCCCTGTTTTAGTAGAAGTATATTCTCAGAGTTGCTGGTTCTTTTTTTTTTTAAGCTAGATCCAAATGCTCTGAGAGGATCTGATTTGTAAAGCCTTAAAGAAAGTAGCAGCTGGTCACTGGCAAGTAGCAAGTTAGAGCTTCTGGCCCAAATTGGTCAACACAGGCCCACCTCTTCAGCCCCTCTGTGACTTAGAAGTTCCTTAGGCCTGCTGGTCTTCCATGACGCTCCCCCATACCCCACTCCTGGTTGGCTTTCCGGGACAGTCCAGCCTAAAAACTGGTATACTGGATACTGCCTGATGCTGGACTCCATCCTGTTAGAGGATGAAGAGTCTCAAGCCAAAGACTTGGTAACCCAACAAGTGATTGAATAATAGTAAATGGGTATTGATTTTGGAATTGAGCCTGGGCAAGTCTCTTCACCTCTCTGAGTTTCAATTTTTTAAATCTAGAATGGGGAACACTACTATGTTTATTGAAAATTTGCTGAGAAAATTATGAAAGTTTAATGGATTGATCTCTTATATTGTGCTGTGGGTCAGGCACTTTTCTATGCCTGATAACAATCCTATGAGGCAAGTACTATGATTATACCATTTTGCAGATGAAAAAACTACAGCAAAGAGGAATTAAGTTACTTGGCCAAGAATATGCAGCTAGTAAGCAGAAAAATTGAGATTTGAATCCAGGGTCCCAAATCCACTATGCTCTGCTGCTTCCCAATTCTCCTGATTTTCCACATATTCTTTACCACTTAAACTGCAAAGTCTTTTTATATTAGTTGCTTTGGAGAGCAGGGTCTAAAATGCCCAATCTCTATAAATTCATTTCTAAATGTATCTTCTAACAATTATAGGGTCACTACTATAAAGAGTGTAAGATGAATATAGAACTTTGAAGAATTATAAAACAAAAGATAAAAGCAAAGCAGTAATAAAGTCAGTCAGGAAAACTGAATTATCTGCAACAGAGGTATTTTGAAAGCAGGGATATAGAAAAAAATAGGAAAAAAAAAACCCTACAAGGTATGTTAGGAGCACCGGCATGTGCTATATATGTGTGCACTCTTCCTTTGAAAGCCGTTATTATTAATTGTTCATCTTTAAGTAATATCTTTGCCAAGACACTGAACCCACTGAATATCACCCCTGCACAAGCTGATGCAGAACATATAGAATGATACTTGGCTGTTGCCTTTTGAATTAATAACACAACTTCTTTTTAACCAAATATGACAGTAACACATGATCATTGTAAAGAGAATGTTTTAGGCAAGACAGTCATTTTGTTCAAGTATCAGTGATAGTGAAACTAAGTCTAAATAATGCATGCGGCGTCTAACGTGACACAAACCATTTCAAAATGCAATGTAATATGATGTTTCTGTAATTTCAGAGCTGGCAGAAACCCAAGAAAAAGCATTGATGTCTCTTCTGGAAAAAAAAAATTCATCTCTGTGGCAATTTTATAAAGTTTTTGTCAACTTCAACCAAATTGAAATTATGGCTTGAAAAAGCTTTCTCAGTGAGACTATCAGGGAAATCAAGAAATTTCACAAATATCCTTCTGACTATGTTCCAGGAATCTGGCCACAGAGGCAACCATATATCCCATGGTTCCTCACTACACCATTTAAGGAAATGTCTGATTTATCTCACTTCCACACTATAAAGAGGAAAAAAAAAAGTCTATGAAACCATTTAATCATTCAGCATCAACTGATTCAAATTTTCCACACTAGATCTAGCGTGCGCGCACACACACACATACACACAGACAAAAAAACTAGGGATGTTCACCAAAAATAATTTATTCCATTTCTAAAAGACATTTCTTTATCCGCCCTCCTATCACCTCCCTCTCCAACCCTGCTCGCTAACTTTGCATTTGATTTGGAATCACATGCCAGAGCATGAACATTAATTAGCATGCTTGGGGTTGAGTGGGGAAGTAATCAGTATAAACAAGGGGAGAAAACTCTAGCTTAGCTTTAGGAAATGAATTGCCCCTAAAACAGTCTAGTGAGCTAAGCCTAAATGATTTCTGTCTCCTCACAGTGTTGAATCTTTCATTTCTTCTTATGGTCAAGCCCATTTACTAAGCAGTGCTAAGGAATCGCTGTGGCATTTGGCATAGCTGCCAAGATGCACAAAACATCAGTTGATTACCATATGTTCATTGTGTTCATTTTCTTTCAGCCAAATGCTCCCTAGATCTTGTTTGCTGTCTCTTTAAGCTTCTCCTAGATTCTCCTGAACTCTAATGGTTTCCTTGCCTTCTCAATAATGCTCTAGTGGGGAGCATGCAAAAGCAAATTTTTATTCTAGAAATGGCCACAGTAGGAGCAATATTGCACTTCTATGCAGCAGTTGTCCTCATTGCCAGTGATTGTTAGTTTCATAAAAATGAAGTGTAATGTTCACAGGAAGATCAAGCAATTATTGCAAATATCAGATTTTTAAAAACAGAAAACATATGCATTGTTCAGGTGCACAGAAACCTTGTCATATGATTTCTATTATAATTTTTGCATATTTGAAATGAAATGTCATTCTTCTCTCCTTGAAGCTTCAGTTTTTATAAAATTCACTTTCAGCAAACACCAAGAACATTGAATGTGGCTGAGTAAGAAGGATTTTCATTGGTAGAGTTGGTATGTTATAGTGATTCTATGCCAAAGCCAAGTGTCACAGAGGGAACCCCAAGAAAGATGATACCTCAATTTTAATATGAGAGGCAAAACCTACTTTCAGAAGTACTGTTGGAATAAATGCTACAATCGTTTACTGAACCCCTTCTATGCCATGTGCTGAGTGCCTTTGTGGTGTTCAAAGTCCAGTGTAGAAAGAAACATGTCCATAAATGCCTTCCATGCCTGATTCTATAATGGAAATACAGAGCACAGTTTAATGAAGGCCCTAAAGGAAAGACAGTCAGCTCAAGCTGGTGGCTTTTTAAAAATCAGGATCTGAAGGTTCCCCCCACTTGAATGCTACCATATATCCAGAAATGAACTGGGAGCTTGAGGAAATTCTAGGAAAACACATAAAAAACTTGGGCTTCCATCCCCAGACTCTTGAGTTTACACCCTCCTGAAATCCTTTAGTCAATCTTAGACTAAAACAAGGATGATAAATGTAGAACAGCCAGAGTAGAACAAAACAGTTGGCTCTAGACGCATACAGTCTGGAGTAAACTGGAGAAAGTTCTACATACAGTCCAGAGCAAGATAAAATTTACTAGGGCTGAAAGGGTAGAAGATACTTGAACATTTTTCACCACATGCTCTGTGGTTATTAACTTGTGTTCATGGTGTCTGTATAGGTGCACCTTAAAAATAAATGCTACAGTTAATTTTTTTAATGATATAGACCGGCATCAACCTGAAAGTTATTGGGGGGCAGACTAACTGAGCAGCATTCACTCAAGATCATTGCAGAGTAAAACTTAGCAAAATTTTATCTAGGTTTCCCCCTTAGTGACAGGATTCTATAATTGTAGTGTTTTGGTGTGCAATGTCATAGATAACTGAAATTACCAAGAGTCCATGCAAATCAAATAAGGATAAGCACCTTCCCTAAGTAACTGGGTTTTAGTGGAAAACAAACAGCCTTGCAAAGACTTCATCAGTTCTTAGCTTAGCATGACTTCCCTCATATGAATAGTTGGAAGCAAATCATTTTGTCCTGAAGAAGCACAGTGAATAGTATACAGTAGGTGCCAAGCAGAGCTTGTTGAGTGAGTCCACGAGCACATGAAGGTTTGGCTCTAACTGTAGCTATGAGAGTTTTTATTTCTTCTTCCAGCTTCTTTCATGATTTGGGTTTTACACTGAGTCACACAAGTTAATGTGAATCTGCCTTCTTCAAATGTCTTCTCCGTTTGGAGGCATTGCCAACGGAATTCTAAGGCTGTCATTAAATCTACAAAAATCATATGACTCATAGATGCTTTCCTCTCTGAGGCTCTTCGCCAGTAGTACCCTAGCAGAGCAATTAGTCACTCGCACTACTCAGTCCTCTTGTTAGTGCTTCTGAGCCATGTGGCTCAGTATCACTCCTGTATTATGAGTGTTCCATCACTGCTTGACAACACAAGGCATGCGATTTACAGGCTTGAAACATTTACACAATTTTTTAAAAATTTTGTGCCAATATTCTCTAGGATATGTGTGGGCATTTAAAAAAAAACACTGCATGTTGGCAGAGATGATGTACTTTGATTTCTGAAAATGAACAGTGCAAGCCAGTACTTACAATTCATAAATAAATTTCCATGTTTTCCTTGTAGGATATAAATACTTTAAAACACTGCCTACAAATTCAAATTTAAGCAGGCAACTCAACCAAATCCAGTGTATTGAAGTACCATTCTGAACATACTGAAACATCCTCAATTTTTTAGTATACATAAAGCAGCTGAGAGCAGACCACAAATGCTTCAGTCAAACACAACCAAGTTGTCAATATAGACAATTTGTCAAGTGACTACCGTGATAACAGCCGGCAACTATTTTAACCCATGTGTAGGCTGTCCCAAGCTCTTCTCTCTTCAGAAATTCTTTTTAAGGGCACTAATAGCATCATTAATAATCAATATACAGTTTGAAATTCTTTTAAAATCCATCAGGAAATCCTACTTTATGTCTAGACTGATCCTTTCTGCTTTAGCATTTTCTGCAAGTTGATTCAAGGGGTAGTGTTCTATCTTCCTATTGCTTCTATAACAACTTACCACAAACATGGCCATTTGAAAGAAGACAAATTTATTCTTGTACACCTTTGGAGGTCAGAAGTCTGACATCAAGTCCTTTGTTCTGGAGGCTCCAGGAAAGAATTTGTTTCTTGCATTTTCCAGCTTCTAGAGGCCATCAGCATTACTTGGCTTGGGGCCCCTTCCACTCCAGCCCTTTGCTTCCTTCTTCACATCTCCTACTACTGACACTGATCCTCCTGCCTCCTTGTCATATGAGCCTTGTGAACACAGTTGGCTCAGCTGGATAATCCGTGATAATCTCCATCTCTCAAAATTCTTGGTTTAACCATGTCTGCAAACTCCCTTTTATCATGTAAGGTAATATAATATATTCATAGGTTCCAGGGATTAAGATGTGGACATCTTTGGGGGCCAGTTTTCAACCTGCCACAGGTAGGTATATCAGGGAGGACACAAATATAGTAGCTCCACCTGTTTAAGACATTATTTCTCTCTCTAAAGCATCAGAGAAACACAGATGAAAAGAAGCAATTAAATGGCACTACTGAAAACAGGCCACATTAATAAGTTATCCTAGTCATATAGTTATGTTATGAAAGACTGAGATCTGGGTAGAATTATAGGATAGATTTCCTGGATCTCCCTTCTTAACTCCTAAAAATAACAACATTGATGTCCCGTTTATTGCCTTACTTAGGTGCCTCTGCTAAAGCTCAGAGAAAAACACTGAGGTGGATCAAAGACTTTGCCTCCTAACATCTTTCAGGATCACCCTGCACACTTTCTGATGCAAAGGAGACAAACCTAGATATGCAAATATTTAAAAAGTGCCTAACTCGGTGTTTAGAACCAAGTTGGCTTGAAAACCTGCATGCGGAATGCAAGTGCTGCACAAATTCTCTTTATTGCTCAAATGCTCCAGAAAGTACAATCCCCAGGGCTGTGCTGTGTCATTTGGAATGAAAATGAGCATCATATGAAAACTTGGGTGTATTTAAAGGTCAGTGAAATTTCAACCAGATGTTCTGCTTCCGTACAATAGACTTGGCCATAGGAGCGGTTTATAAATTCCTCTTGGGGGAAATCAGTGTAAATACTTTAAATAAGATGTTTCCATTTCAACCCTGGCTCTTCCTTAAAGTTCAAAACACAATCTCAAATGCGTTCTTTTATTTTCTAATGTAGTCAACGCATGCTTATTACCAAAAGTAAAATGCTTTAAAATGTCTAAAATCGAACTAATCACTCCCTACTCACCACCGCTATACACATACATATTATCACTATCCTTTTCCTCTTCCCTGAACTTACTTCTTTTTCTGTAAATCTCAGTGAATGGTTTTACCTGTCACCCAATTTGGAAACCAGGAATGAGCTACAAATATCTTGCCTTGCCTCATTCCTTACATCCAATGTCATTAAATCCCGCAATGTATTTGATTAAGATTTTCCTGTCATACCTAAAGTCATGCCTTATTTCAGATACTTGTCTCTCACCTGGACAGTCACAGTAGTTTTGAAACTCACATCCTTGTCTCTGATCCTGCACACCTTGTTCAGTCCCCTACATTCTGGACAGAGTGAGCATTCACAAATGTTAATGTCCTGTCACTTCCCTACCTCAAACTGTTTAGTGGCTCCCCATTGCCTAGAGGTCAAAATTCAAGCACCTAATTTTGGTACAAAAGGCCTTTCGTAATCTTTCAACAGTCTTCTCTTGGACATTCTCTCTTTCTGGGCCTCCTAATCCATTACCGAAACTTATAAGTCAGCTACAAAACCTCCTCTTTGCCCAATTCTGCAACGAAAATTAGCAAAACAGCTTCTGTTTTTCAAGATTTTACAATTTCTTAGAAGGTATAAAACTGTTGAACTATGTTTTAAAAGAAAAAGATAGTTAAATAGTGTCACAAGGGAGGAACAAATTGCTTTGAGGTTCGGAGGTTTAAAGGTTTTTCAGGGGAGAATCAGTGTAGTGTTCCTAACGAACTTCAAGTATAAATTTTGCAAATAGTGAGCAAGAAGATATAAAGGACGTTCATTCAAGATGGTAAAGAACAACATTCTGATCTTGTAAATGTCTCCGTCGGGTTTTACGAGCCTTCTTATTTTACTTTAAGGACCTCAAAGCTATAGTAGATTTAGTAATGCAGATGCTATCTCAGTGGGCAGTTTCAGTGCCTGGAGCAGTCTCAGACTTTAGGTAGGTGACCAGGGGAAGGAGGAAATAGCGAATGCTTTAGACAGGTCATTTGTAAAGCACGTGAACAAAAAGGCTGTTCGGAGAGAGGTAATAGCTCTTTTGGGATGAGCATCCACTGTTGCTGGCAGTGTAATATTTCTCATTTCTACTAATGACTATGATTAACCCTTATTTGTTGGCAATCTATCAGTTCCCATTGATTTTAATTGACTTCCCTTTCCATCGTAGACCCTGTGGTTCATTAACTCACACTTGCCTAGCAAAACCCCAGACCTACATCAGTCTCCGTGTCTGCCTCCTCCAATACCAGCCCCCGGCTGCGGGAAGACGCCCAAACATTCCATTTCATACCACAATAAATGCCAGGGGTTCCCTCTCAGCCAAGCTGTCGGCGCCACCTGCTCCCACCTGAAGAGCTGGCTCTTGCTAACCACATGTGCTCCCCTCGCCCTCAGTAGATCACTTCATTTCTTCACAGCAAAATGAAATGGCATCATTTTAACTCCCTGCCTGGCCAACACCAAGAAACTTACCTATCCCCTTCCTTATCTTCATACTTCAGGAGAATTTTTCTTCCTGTTCAAAAACATATTCTGGCTTGGAAATTCTGGGGTGGGGCCTGGTATTGCTCATTTCTAACAAGATCTCTGGTGAAGATTCTGCTGCTGTTCCTGCGACCTGCACACTTTCCTGCGATCAGCAAGTCCTCAAGTTCATTCTTCTCGTGGATACCTAGAACCTCCTCTTCTCCAAACCTGCGATGTTTTATTCACTACTGGCTCTTTCATCTCAGCATACAGATAAACACATGTCTCTGATGAAAGAAAGAAAGAAGAAGAAGAGAGAGAGAGAGAGAGAGAGAAGGAGGGAGGGAAGAAAGAAAAGAAAAAAAAGGCTCAGAAGTTGATTGAATGAATAAATTCCAGACCAATAAGTCCTCCCTCTTTTTATTCAACACTACATCTCTCCTTCGTTTTAAAACAAGCCTTGTTGAATGTGTAGTCAACATATCTTTTTTCCCATCACTTCTACAACCACTGAGGTCCAACTTTATCCCCACAATGACATGAAAATTACTTTTTGCAATGCCATTCAGGACCTTCTGTATGCTAAACTCACTAGATACTTTCAAATCTTGTTTTAGTCGACATTACAGCAGCATTTACTAAAACCTTCTTCACCACAGACTTCTGTCACATCAGTTTACTCCCATTCCTATAGCCGTTCACGCACAGCCACCTCCTCATGGTTCCACTCTTCTACTCATGACTTTGCTGTTAGTTCTCTGAATTCCCATTCACGATCATCTTGCTATTATCTATCCTCTCTCTTCCTAAGAATCCATTTTCATGGATTCAATCAACCATCTATGTCCTAAAGACTTCTAAATTGATGCTTCGAGATCAAAAAAATCTCCCTCGAGATCTCAACCCTCATATCAGACTACTGACTCTAAGTTTTCCACTTACATGCCAAAGGCACTTAACACTCATCATGTCCAGACTAAACTTTCCTCTTCTTTATTTCTCCTCTCATGAAAGATGCCACATGCTATCCAGCACATAAACAAGAAACGCGGCCATCCATTTTATTTCCTTTCTCTTTCATTCCACTTACATATCCACATTCTATTAATCCTCCCATCAATATCTCCCCAGCTTGCCCCTTCTTCCCTACTCCTACTGCCACCAGTTCAAAGTGGGCCTTTCCTAGTTCTTTCCTGAAGCAGTTGCAGCACTTGCTCCCTGCAGCCTGCGTGCTTTCAGCCTCTCTCCACACAGCAGCAGGAGTGATCTGGCTAAAGCATAATATGATTTCAAAAAACCTTCAGTGTCTCCCCAAGGCCTTAACGGTGAGGTCCATCTCACTCCCTACAATTTACGAAGTCTTTAGAACCTGGCCACCGCATCTCCTTCTCTTCCAGCCCCAGTTCCCAATATTCCCCCTAGGACCTTAAGATTCAACTACATAGAATTGTTCACATTTCTCCCTCCAGTGGACCACAAGCCAGTCTTCGCCCATGCCACTAACTCAGCTTGGACTATCTTTTTGCAACCACTATTGCCACCCTGATTCTTCATCAAAATAACCAATATACTTCCTGTTCGCCCCACAAGACTCAACTCAGTCTCCATATCCTCCAGGAAGCCCTCCTCTTCTTTAGCTTAAGTCCCCTCTACATTCTCCTGTAACATCCTATTTCTAACTTTGTACTTGCCTCACTGTCTGCCAGAGTGTAAGGTCATTAAGAGCTGGAAATGCATCTTATCATTGTATCTCCAGTATTTTGCTGTCTCTGGCACATAGGAAGCCATCAATAAACGTTTTTGAGTAAATGAATAAATAAGCTATCCTTAATAGTTGACAGCTATATGTCGGCAATTCCTAAGAAGGCAACAGATTTGGGAATATCTTAGAGATAAGAGTGGCAGTATTCCCCCCAATCTCTCTTGCCTTGGTTTCCTCTAAATTTAAGGAAAAATCACCTGCACAGGCAAGAATGAAAAGCAAGATTTCTAGACTCCCAAGAGGCCAGCTCCTAGTCTACAATTGTACTTTATTTGCTCATTACTATATGAAATTGTTTACCTATTTTCAGAGAGCTCAGTGGGCTCTTCGGTAATATTTTTACCATATAAAATCTCAGTCATTTTCCTACCTGGAAATAAATGTTGTTGTCTAAAGTCCATTTATGTTTATAATAAAAGGCCACGGTCCCAATCTGTGATGCAAATGGCCATACAAAATGTATTCTCTGAGACGAAATAGCCCCTCTGAGTATGTTCATCAGCACACTCAGATGAGCGCCCTGAGTCTCAGCACATCAGCAAGGCAGAGAGTTCCTCCTAAAGTTCAGTTTGGGAGGTTGTTTATTCCACAGAAATTCAAGCTTGGGCCAAACCGATTGTTTTTATGGCTTAAATTGTAGACCTCAAGGAAAAGAACGCACACAGTTGGCAAATTTACAGCCTTTGAAACAAAATTGCCTTAACTTGAAGGGGATTCCCTTAATGTTGCTTCTTAATTTTTTTTTTCTCTTTTTAAGAACTTTCCCATTTCATAGGAATTTAGGAACATGAGGTGTCACACACAAGATCTGCTTCAGGCTAAAGTTCTCAAAAAAATAGAAAATAAAAAAAATAGAAAATAAAAAACCCACAACAATACTAAATTCTTTAGGTACTAGGTATCACATAGCCAAAGAGTACGAGCTGGGGTAACAGAGCCCAGATAGTTATTCATTTTCCATTTACACTCCAATTTTGTCAGCAAAACTAGCATTCTACAATCTGGAGACAGGATCCCATACCAGGAGGACTTCCAGTAAATACAAAACAATCCAGTGATTTCTAAAATCATGCCTTCACTTCCTTATTCCTCCAGTTTAACTCCTTAGTCTGCAATTTCAGCCACTGTCTTGTTAGTATCTTTCATTCCTTTGCTTCTACTATCTGGGGTGCTTTTGCACACTATTGCTAAACTTTGGTAGGAAAGATCACACAAGCTATCAAATTGGTACCCCTACAAATTGTAGTCACCTTCCTCATTTAGACCATCAATCCTGTTCAAAAATTGTATTGCC
The DNA here is from genome assembly GCA_963574885.1 of Lepilemur ruficaudatus. Lineage (NCBI taxonomy): Eukaryota > Metazoa > Chordata > Mammalia > Primates > Lepilemuridae > Lepilemur > Lepilemur ruficaudatus. Next base: position 19,503 of record CAUYRT010107126.1, read on the forward strand.
TCCCCAGTCAGCTGGCTTTATTTATTCTCCCCGATGACTGTGTCAACCTTTTTCTTTTTTCACCTTCTCTTCAATCTTAGCAGATTAGCACCCCTTCTACTTCCCCCAAAAAGTAGAAACTATCCGACAGAAACTCTTTCAGCTTCCTATTGCAAATTACTATGGAAGAGGGTCGCCACCCTGTCTAAGAACACAGAATTCCACGTGCTTCTGCTTTCTCAGGCACTCTAGTCTGTCAGTTTACCTCTCCTCTTTTGTGTTCAATCTCTCTCTCCACCCCCTACCCTCGGATTCTTTCCCACCAGCATCTAAACACATTTCTCTTTGTCTCCCTCTCTCACTTTAATTATCATCCTTCAAGGCTGCCTCTTACAGCTCCTGACCAGACTTGATTTCTGAAGCCCTTACCTCCTACCTTTCCTCAACCTTCTCTTGCCTTCACCACACCACAGAAATTGCACTTGTCAAGGTCACCAACAAACCTGTCTCAGCCTTACCTCGGTGGCCATCTCAGCTGCATTTGACACTGCTTTCCTCCCTTATGGGAATATTTCCTTTCTTTCCCTTCACTGATACCATGTACTCCTATTTTTCTATCCTTTGGAGTCTTCTTTTTAGTCACTCTAGTTGGTCCTATCTTGTCCATCTGCCCCTTAAATGATGATGCCGTCCTAAGCTCTTTCTTCTTACACTATATCAAATGCTCCAATGAAACCTCATTCGCTCTCCTGGCTCCAATTGCCATTCATTTGCCAGGGTCTCCCACCTCTCTGTGCCCAGCTTAGTCAATTCTATTCTCCTAGTCAGTTCTGCTTAGATGATTCGTGTGTACATCAATTCAAACTTTCTAACATTGACCTTATTCTCTTTCCCCTAACCCTGGGGGATCCATACACTTACTACTTAAAACAGAAACTTAAGAGGTAACTTCCACCTTATTCCACACCCTTGGTCTGATACCAACACGATGGAATCATGCTGACTCTATCTCCTAAATCCTGCTCACATCCACTCACTCCTCTCCATGCCCCATGGCCACCGCCCACCGTTATCTTTGCTGGACTAGTGTGAAAATTGATTCAGTTGTTCTACTTTTAGCAACACAGTCCTCACCTCTGCTTCAACTCATTGTTGACATTAAAGCCAGGGTAATCTATTTAAAAAGTAAGTGTGGTCTGGTTTCAATTGCCCTTTAGCTGCAATCCAAAAATCCCAATTATAGATTTTTTAAAACATCAAGAACTAGCTCCTTCCTGCCTCTACTGTCATCTTTTGCCCCCTCCCACTGGCTCTGCAGTGTTACAAGTGCTCCCCCACTCCCCAGGCTTTCACTGCCCTTGGGAGGTGTGCGCTGTGGCTCCTTTGCCCGATTCGCTCCCTGGCCCCTGCCTCCTCCCAGCATCACCATCACCTTCTCAAGGCATCCTTGTCTGACTTCTAGACAAGATTAAACCCCCTAGTATATGCACCCTTGATTTTATTTTTCATAAATTTTATCCCTTTGTTATTTAGTATTTAATGTCTACTTTTTACCAGATGCATATAAGAAGGAAATATGTTTGTCTTACTGACAGGATATTTCCAGTGCCTGAAACAATGGCTAGTATATGGTGGGTAGTTAATATTTGCTTGTGGAATTTTAAATTATCAATGTATTATTCTGAAAACTAAGCTAGCCTCATTATACAGTTTGTGGACACTTTTATTTATACTACTCTTGTCATCATTTCTGTTTCATGCTTATTAGCTGTCTACAGCTAATGAGTTTAGTTATGAACTAAAGAGAATGCCAATTTTTTTACTTAATTTATCCATGGCATGTGCAATAATGTATTACTATAAAAACTGTGGAAATGAGCTGGGCGCGGTGGCTCACGCCTATAATCCTAGCACTCTGGGAGGCCAAGGCAGGAGGATCGCTCAAGGTCAGAAGTTCAAAACCAGCCTGAGCAAAAGCAAGACCCTGTCTCTACTAAAAATAGAAAGAAATTAATTGGCCAACTAAAAATATATAGAAAAATTAGCCGGGCATGGTGGCGCATGCCTATAGTCCCAGCTACTTGGGAGGCTGAGGCAGGAGGATTGCTTGAGCCCAGGGGTTTGAGGTTACTGTGAGCTATGCTGATGCCATGGCACTCTACCCCTGGCAACAGAGTGAGACTCTGTCTCGAAAAAAAAAAAAGCCTGTGGAAATGTCAGCAGAGCATCTTTGCATATATGTCCCTAAAATAAAATGACATACCTATCATTTTATTTTTTAGTTGTAAGGCATTTTGTGTCTTTGAACGTAGAGAATAAAAATGGAAAGTTTCCTGTTTTATTTACATTATGAAATGTAATCTGTGTATATGTGTGCATGTGTGTATATAGTAATACATGTTAACAAGTGTACCTCATGTCCCTCTCTCCCAGTGAAAACATGACTTCTAGTGTGTTCACTCAAGCATATCATTTTTTAATTTATTTTATTTTATTTTTAATTGATATATAATAATTATTATTTTAAGGAAATTAAAGTAGGTTTGTAATTTTGTCACCAATGAAGTAGGCAGTTTTCAATAATGATACTAAATTGTCACAAGTAGATTTGTTGCTTAAATAAATTTTATTTTTTATAAAGTTAAGTAAAACACAGTAATGCAGTCTTTTTTAACCTGTTTCAATCCCAAAGATAAATATGTACTATTTTCTTTCCAGTGATAACAGGCTTGTTTTTTGAAAAGTGAGGTCATTAAAGCACCAAAATAGTTTCAAATGCCAAGTTTCACACATGACTCCTTGATTCTGAAGCTGTCATGTGAGTAAAAATCACACTTATCAAAGAAACACAATAATGACAGCTCAGAGGGTGATGCTGAAACTTGAAAGTAATTGAACCATTTAACCACCATTTACTTGCTCAGAATTTCTCCTCAGAAATGACCCTTTGCTAAAAGCCTATGTTCTTGTAAAATGCTGAATTTATTGCCTTTTGGATAAGCTCCGTCTATTTTGAGACTTCTTCCAAATTCATACTATGTTATCTTCCCAGTTTCCAATGTTATGGTTTTTATCCAAACACTGCCTTATTTTAGAGCAGTGGTTCTCAAATTTTAGCCTGCATCAGAATTACCTGGAATGTTTGGTAAAACACAGATTTCTGGGCCCCATACCCAGAGTTTCTGATTCAATAGGTGTCTGAAGGGGATGAAAAATTTGCATTTTCAAGATATCCCCAGTGACGCTGGTGTGGTTAACCAAGCACCCATACTTTGGAAACACCTGTCCTAAAGACATACCCTTTTTATAACATCTAGCATTTCCTCCTGACAAATTATGTAAAAACCGGTTTCCTCTTGGCCACCTGTCATCTTATCTTTCCATAATCCCTTCAGGCTGGTACTGTTCAGTAGAAATATCATGGGAGCCACACATGTAATTTTAAACCATTTAATAGCCACATTAAAAAAGCAAAAGGATGGGAGGCTGAGGCAAGAGGATTGCTTGAGCCTAAGAGTTCAAGGCTGCAGTGAACTATGATCACACCCCTGCAAAATCCAGGCTGAGTGACAGAGCAAGACTTTGTCTCTAAAAAATACACACATGCATGCGTGCGCGCACACACACACACACACACATATGCACATAACACAGGAGCTCCCAGATTCATAAAGCAAATACTACTATATCCAAGCAAAGAAATAAATGATATCATCGTAATTACTGGAGACGTTAACACCCCATTGACAGAACTGGACTGATCATCCAGCAGCAAATCAGTAAAGAAACATTAGACTTAGCTAAGACTCTGCAATAAATGGCTCCAACTGACATTTATAAAACATTATATACAAAAACAACTGAATATACATTCTTCTCTTCAGTACATGGACCATTTTCTGAAACTGATCAAATCTTAAGCCAAAAAACATGTCTCAACAAATTCAAAAAAATCAAAATCATACCATGTATATTCTCAGACCACAGTGGAATAAAACTAGAAATCAACTCCAAGAGAAACATTCAAATTTACACAAAGTCGGGGAAATTAAACCATCTGCTGCTGAACAATTCTTGGGTCAATGATGAAATTAAGATGAAAATCAAAAGATTCCTTGAACTGAAAGACAAAGGAGACACAAGCTATCATAATCTATGGGATATAGTAAAAGCAGTGCGAAGGGGAAAGTTAATAGCCTTAAATGCCAGCATCAAAGAAATAGAAAAATTACAAATTAACAACCAATTGTCACATCTCAAGGAACTAGAAAAGGAAAAGCAAATCAAAGCCAAAGTCAACAGAAAAAAAGAAATAAAAAAATCTCAGAGCAGAACTAAACAAAATGGGAACAAACAAACAAAAAACACAGAGGACCAATGAAACAAAAATTTGGTTCTTTGAAAAGATAAACAAAATTCATAGACCAATAGCCAGATTAACAGAAATAGAAGAGAAAGGACTCATATAAGCTCAATTAGAAATGAACAAGGAGACATCACCGCAGAAATACAAGATATAATCTATGAATACTACAAAAATCTCTATGCACACAAACTAGAAAATGTACAGGAAATCGATAAATTTTTGGAAACACACAACCTCCTATGCCTCAGTCAGGAAGAAATAGAAATTCTGAACAGACCAACAGCAAGCAGTGAGATTGAAGCAATAATTAAAAAATCTCCCAATTAAAAAAAAAAAAAAGCCCCAGACCAGATGGATTCACAGCTGAATTCTAGCAGACCTGCAAAGAAAAACTGGTACCCATCCTACAGAAATTATTCCATAACATTAAGAAGGACGGAATTTTCCTTAACTTTTTCTGTGAAGCCCATATCAGCTTAATACCAAAGCCAGGAAGGAACACACATAAGAAAGAAAACTACAGACCAATATTCCTTATGAACATAGATGCAAAAATCCTCAATAAAATACTAGCAAATCTAATTCATTAGCACATCAAAAAGATGATTCACCATAATCAAATGAGTTTTATCTCAGTGTTGCAAGGATGGTTGAACATATGAAAATCAATAAACATGATTCAACACATAAACAGAAGCAAAAACAAAGACCACATTATCACCTCAATATATGCAGAAAAAGCATTCAAAAAAAAATCCAGCACACTTTCATGATTACAAACTCTCCACGAACTAGGCATACAAGGAATATACCTCAAAATAATAAAAGACATATATCACAAACCTACAGCCAACATAATACTGAGTGGGAAAAAGTTGAAAGCATTCTCCCTATGAACTGAAATAAGACAAGGATGCCCACCATCGCCACTTCTATTCAACATAGTACTGGAAGTCCTAGCCAGAATACTAAGGCCAGAGAAAGAAATAAAGAGTGTTCAAGTTAGGAAAGAAGAGGTTAAACTATCCCTTTTTGCTGATGATATGATCTTATATCTAGAAAATTCTAAAAACTCCACCAAAAGACTCCTTGAATTAAATAAATTCAGCAAAGTCTCAGGTTAAAAAATCCATGTAGACACATCAATAGCTTTTCTATATATTAATACTAATAACAGTCAAGCAGAGAGTCAAGTCAAAGAATCAATACCATTCACAATAGCTACAAAGAAAATAAAATACCTAGGAATGTACTTAACCAAGAAGTGAAAGATTTCTGCAAGAAGAACTACAAAACATTGAGGAAGAAAATCACAAATGACACAAACAAATGAAAAATATCTCATGCTCATGGATTGGTAGAATCAACATTGTTAAAATGTCTATATAGCCCAAAGTGATTTACAGCCTGAAAGCAATCCCATCAAAATACCAGCATCACATTTCACAGATCCAGAAAAAATAACTCTACACTTCATTTGGAATGAAAAAAGAGCCCAAATAAAAAATAATACAAACAAACAAAAACAAAAAAGGTCCCAAATAACCAAAGCAATCTTAAGCAAAAAGAAAACATCTGGAGGCATCACATGACCAGACTTCAAATTATACTACCAGGCTATGGCAACCAAAATAGCATGGTACTGGTATAAAACTAGAGACATAGACATAGAACAGAATAGAGAACACAGAAATAAATCATCTACCTAAAACCAACTGATGTTTGACAAAGCAGACCACAACAAACACTAGGGAAAGGAAGCCCTGTTCAATAAATGGTGCTGGGAAAACTGGATAGCCACATGCAAAAGAATGAAGTAGTACCCCTAACTCTTGCCATGTACAAAATTTAATTCAAGATGGATAAAAGACTTAAATATAAGGAATGAAACCATAAAAATTTTAGGAAAAAATGTAGGAAAAAGTCTTCTAGATATTAGCCTAGGCAAAGAATTTATAACTTAGACCCCAAAGGCAAATACAACAACAAAAATAAATAAATGGGAATTGATTAAATTAAAAAGCTTCAGCATGGCCAAAGAAATAATCAACAGAGCAAATAGCCTACAGAATGGGAGAAAATATTTGCAAACATTTGAATTTACAAACATCTGAATATACATTTGAAAAGGAACTAATATCCCGAATCTACAAAGAATTCAAACAAATCAGCAAGAAATAAAAAAAAAAAGTCAACCCCACTAAAAAGTAGGCAAATGACATGAATAGAAGCTTTTCAAAAAAAGACAAATAATCAAAAAGCATATAAAAAAGTGCTCAACATCACTAATCATCAGGGAAATGTAAATTAAAACTGCAATGAGGTACCACCTTGCCACTGTCAGAATGGCCATTATTAAAAGTCAAAAAACAATAGATGCTGGAGTGGATGCAGAGAGATAGGAATGCTTATATACTGTTGGTGGGATTGCAAATTAGTACAACCTCTATAGAAAACAATATGGAGATGCCTCAAACAAATAAATATAGACTTACCATTCAATACAGACTTACGATTAGACATAGCACCCACTACTGGGTAGCTACCCAAAGGAAAAGAAATCATTTTATCAAAAAGATAACTGCACTTGAATGTTTATTGCAGCACAATTCACAATTACAAAGATGTGGAATCAACCCAAGTGCCCATCAATTCATGAGTGGATTAAGAAAACGTGGTATATATTTACACCATGGAGTACTACTCACCCATAAAAAAGAATGGAATGTCTTTTGCAACAAGTTGGATGGAACTAGAGGCCATTATCCTAAGCAAAGTATCTCAGGAATGGAAAACCAAACACCACATGTACTCTCTAATAACTGGGAGCTAATCAATGGGCACATACATGCACAAGGAGATATAAAGCTCAATGGAAATCAAGAAGAGGGAGGGAGAAGGTATAAAAACTTACCTATTGGATACAATGAACACTATTCAGGTGATGGACACAGTAAAAGCTCTGACTTAAGCATTATAAAAGTTATGCATGTAACAAAAGTATGTGTACCCCCTTAATATTTTGAAATTTAAGAGATTAAGTTATATATTTTATTTAACCCAATATATCAAAAATATTTTCATGCAACATGTAATTGAAACAAAAATATTAATAAGCCATTTTATATATTTTTTTATGTTCAAAGACACACTAAGTCTTTGAAATCTGATATATATTTTGACACTTCCAGCCCATCTCACCTTGGACCAGCCACATGCAGCTCTACAGCCACACATGCTGGCATCTGCTGTAATGGACAACACAGCCCTAGAACTTCAGAGTCAAGGACACTAGAGTGTGGATGGCTCTGTTCAGTCTGCCCTTTACTATGACTTTCACCACATTTCCTCAGTTCTAAGATGTGTCTGATTACCAGATACATTATTAATCTAATAACAGATTTTAAGGAAAAAAAGACCCACTACATTATTAAATGTACACACTGATTTTAAACTGAATGTCAATATCAGAATTTATTTCTTTATGTTTATGTATAGAACCAAATATAAATATGCCATCATGTCTTATTTTGGTGCAGTTTGCTTTAACTTATTTTTTCTCCTGCCCCTTTATCCTGCTCATCTCTTCCCTTATCAGCAACCCCTTCCTCTAGCAAGACAATCTATGTTAGTAACAACATAGTAGTTGTGCTTATTTTTCCTCCATCCTCATATAATCCTCTAAAAATATACACCCAAGTTTCCCTATACTTGTTTCACTAAAATAAGACCATATTATACTCACTTCCCTGCATAATTGCTTTCTTATTCAATAATAACTCATGAAAACTCTTGCAATCATCTGGAGGTTGTAATTCATTTTTTTTTTTTTTTTGGACTGCAGTAAAGTCTGTGGAATAGGGTACCATAATTTATTCAATATTTCTGTTTTGGGTGGGCATTCACATTTTCTCCTGATTTTTTTAAGCACTAAGAGAAAAACTGCAAAAAAAAAAAAAAACACTCTCCATATAAATAGATAGAAATATAGATATTTAAAGAGATATCTTTGCCTACTCTTTCTTGTAATTAGCTTGCAACCTCTTTATTAGCCTTTAACTTAGACTTTCCCCCATCATAGCTGAGGAAATATTTCCAACAAATGAAAATACTTACCATTAGCAGTCTCTGCAAACCATCTTAAATGATTTTCCTAATGAATCCCTCCTTGGCCAGCAACTGGTACAGATCAGCGTAGTTCTCCTCACCCTCCCCAACGCAACCATCTCTGTTCAGGTGTTCTCTTCATTCCTCTGGCTTCCTGGTAAACAGCCCAAAGGAAATCTACATAGAAAAGATTTTACTGCTGTATGTTCACTCACTTTGCAAAAATATTAGTTAATGCTAACAATATTAATTTCTTCATTGATGTTTAAAAAGAATTTTTTAATAAATATTAGATTAGAAATCAATGGACCTGGACTCCATAGCCTACCCAAAGTGGTATAGAATGAAACTCAGGTAATAACAATAATTAGAATGATAAATAGCAACATTTAACATGTATTGAGCTTTCCTATGTGACAGGCACTGTTGTAAGTGCTTTAATTTAATTCATTTGCTCGTTCAAAACCTCCATAAAATAGGTTTTCTTGTTATTTCATTATTATTCCCACTTTATGGCTGAAGACATTGAATTCACTCAGCCAGTAAATGGCAAAAGCAGGACTGAAACGTGGGCAGTCCTGCTCCAGGGTCCTAATCTCTTCACTGTCTCTTTTAACCTCAGTGTTTTCAGCTTTAAAATGACCACGGCAATACTGACTCAACCTACCTTTAGGACTGCTGAGAAGAAACGCAACAGTGATTTGAGAACCATTCAAAGCTCTAACAAGATGAGCTCAGTCTTATTTCAGCTTGGAAAATTTGGCTGACATTATTCCATCGCTCACACCAATAACTAAGCAGATTTAGTGTTTGATACAATGGAAAACCAAGCCATTTTCTGACCACCTTCTGAAGGTGAGACTAGACAAATATGACCAGTCCACATAGAACCTGAACTAGGCCAGATTCTCAGAGCCTGCTGATATTCCTGAAATCAGAAAAAGAGCAGCTAACCTTTAATTCTATTGTGTAGCTTGACCGCATCCTTCTTCTCTTCACTCCAGCCCTTGCATTTTACTTAATTGGAACACCGGGCTATAAATCTTACATACTTAAGGGCCAGAAAACTCTCTGGAGCTCTCAGACTGAAATGTGTGTGGGAGCTCAGCAATATTGAATTTTCAAATAAAATGATTAACAAGCACCTTTAGGGCAGCCTCAGAGAAAACAATATTTCCTGACTCTTGCCACCTTAATCTAAGGGAGCTTTTTGTTTCTAGGTCTAATAAAAAGGGTTCAAAAGTAACATAGGGAGGAGTGACTAAAAACAGGTAGAGACACTCTATTCTCCAGTCTGGAGGTTTTCTTGGGCAACTGGAACTCCATCACTGCTCTCTGCTCAGGCCTAAGGCGGCCATCACAGCATTTCACTAGGAAGGTTTAAGGCACTTAGTTCAATTTTAACTGCAATCAGCTGTAATGACTGGTTTTTTAAGAAACATTTTTCCAAGATTTTGATAGTTGAAAATGGGCACGCCTGATCAAAAATCCTATTTGCTTTTCCATAGCACAACAACATCGATCAGACCTCATGAAGCAGAGAATTAGAATCAGTTAAGAGAAAGAGAACAATCCAATCCAATTCAACCACAGACTGAGGGCTTTGAGCCTACTGTTTGCTGAAACAATGATTCAGGTTCTCTGCCAAATAAATATAGGCTGTTTATAGCTTTACACAATAGGAATCGGCCTCATTTATGCAGCAGGAAGATCATTTATAACCAATTTCTAAAAGACACCAAGTGTCAATAATACATTTTCAAATCAAAACTAGAAATTGCAATACTCAAGAGAGGACCATTAAGCAATATGAAGTTGTTGTCAGAAGGAGGATTTTCAGAGACGCCATACTAATTTATTATATATAATCATAAAATGTCATGACCCACCTGGCTTTCCTAGTCTTTGGGAAGCAAGAAGCTTGGTTTTATAGAGGATCTGGGTCAACAAGCAACAAGGACAGGACATCTCCTACTGCAAACATCTCTGGCTGTACCAACCTGGCTGTCTTCCAAGATGATAGCTAGAACACGCTGGCTTCTCAACCATATGAGCTTTGTGGGGCAAATCCTTCTCTGCAGTTATTGGGAAGAGGTTGAATAGAGCTGCTCCAGAGGCCATTTCTCTGCCTCACACGTAGCCAGAAAATCCCCTACCCATTCGCCCCTTTACCTGTAACACACAACAGGAAGTTTAGCTCCCTAGCCTTTTACCTCTACTACAGCCACATCATCCCAGGTGCCATCAATGTTTAGAGCAAATGAAAACTCGCTCTCACAGAAAGATTGACAGCTGGGGTGAAGCACGGAGAGAATGGCTCTGTTTCCCAGCCCAATCACTTATTAGCTGGGTGACTTTGGAAAAGTTGCTTGACATGTATGTTTTATTGTCTCACCTGCAAAACAATGATAGCTCATGTGAGGAGAAAATTAGGTCCCGAACGAAAAACTCTTAAAAGGAATTTTTAAAGTGTTAACTGAATTGAGTGTTGTCAACTGAATCTGGATTTCATCTGAGCTCCCTGTGAGAGAAAACTGGGGATCAGGAAGAGGAGGACATGCCATTATGACCAACATTCTGAGTAAATGATAGTCCACATAAAGACACGCTCTCCTCAAGGAAAGTTGTCACCCTGGGGTCAGAATATGAGGGTTGAAATTTAAGCTCTCCCATTGCTGAGTTCTCTGTGCTCTTGATCAAGTCCCTTAATCTCTCTGAGCTCTCCTTTCCTCACTTGTGAAATGACACTCATGATAACCACTTTACAGCACTGTGGTGAATATTATTTTTATATAAGAAAACATATACAAACATGTTCTATAAACTATTAAATATTTCCCACTCTGATCTAGGCATTTGACTACTTTGTCTTGTTTAACTTGAAACTATCCCGTGAAATTGTTTTTGTGATTTTTGCCTGTTTATCCCATTAGAATGTCAACTCCCTGAAGGCAGAAACTGTCTTACTCATGGCTGCATCCCTAGTGCTTCTGGCAGCCTCGTTCTGAGTGAATATTTATGTTATTAAATAGTACCTGACTGCTAGACAAGTGTACTAGCAGTCAGCTCCAGAAAAAAGATGGAAGCAGATGAAATTTGCCCTCATTGGCCCCTTTCCCCACCACACTTGGCGTCTGAAATGATCAATGACCTCTTTCTTATGATTGAGGAAATCCCTTTGTGTGAAGAAAGCTGCCTTTCCCCTAGAGAAGCTGTGACTGTGTGCCAGGTATTCCTGTTCCAGCCTTCCTTGCAGCTAAGGGGCCAACACTTGACTAGGCTGTCACCAGAAATACCTGCTTCAGACTTTGATTGCAAGTTAGTATTATACTTCCAAGAAGCATGGGACCACACAGCCCCATGCTGGCAAGGCTGGTATGGAAGGCACCTGTGCTGATGGTTCCAGCAGCAGCACCCAGGGCCTTACACTGGTGATATGGATGGGGTAAAGTGTTGTGTCTGTGCCCAAGGTGGGTCTTCACTGGACCAGCTCTGTAGCATGATTTTGGCCCTTGGTCCTGATTGTGTTCCCTCCAAGCTTGGTTCTCTTGGCTATTCCAGATAGTCTCTGGATACATCTTCCTTTAACAAGTGCATTTTCTGCTCAAATCATCCAGGGTTGGTTTTGCTGACTGACAGGATCCTCCTCTCCCCCCGCAGCCCAGTATCTCAATCAGATTACGCGTGATCCTGGTCCCCTAAGGGACTAAGCTGTCCTCCTAGAAATTACCTCCACTCTTCATCACTTTTCCTTCTCCCTCCTCTCGATCACATTGCACATTTACTTTTCCCTTAGGACCTAACTTTCTATGAGGGATAATCTGATCAATTAATTCAAGCCCATGTGTTAATTGCTGACACTAATTTAATATTATCCCAGCATTTTAGTAGATATCTTCAGTGCCTCAAAGCAAAGGAGAAAGGAATGCGTTTTAGTTACCCTGACACAGCGGCTGTGAGGGTTCTAGTCTTTGTCTGCAACCTCAAAAGTCCTACATCCATCAAGGCAGGTCCTGTCTCTTTCATCCATGGGTGTGGATCAGTGACATAGTGTCACTGGTGGGGTTTATGAAATCAGTGTCTTTACTTCATGATAACACACACACACACACATCCACAGGCACACAGACCTACATAAAATATTTCAGTGGCTTCCCATTGCTTTTGAATAAAGACTAAAATTTTTAACATAGTCACAAAAGCCTAGAGTCTTGAGGCCTAACCTAGTGATATGCTCATGAATATTTAACAACTAGCTTGGGAGCAGGGAGTTAAGGTGGCAGGGTTGGGGGAGGTGTGTCAAAACCCTGATTTGTAGCATTTTCTGTTGGTGGCCTAAATGCACCCCCATGGCCAATTTTAAGGTATCAAAATAATGTCAATGAGGGTACAAGTTTACTGAATATTTAACAGCTTGCTCTTACAAGCAATGTGGGCACTGGCTCCAGCAAGCCATTGCCACAATTTCTTTTCCTAGCCACTTTACTGACCCCATCTTACTATATTACACTCAACACTCCAGCCCCATTGGCCTTTTTCAGCCCCTCAATGGATCATACCACTCCCCCCCCCACCCACACACACACCCTCAGCTCTTTGATCCTCTCCTCCAGAACTCTTATTTCAGGTTATCTACTCATGCCTTAATGCAATCATATGATGTCTAACATCGTAAGCAAACATGAATCTGTAGGAGGTGTGATCAGAGTAGCTGTCAACTTCCTTTTTCATGTGGTTTTTGTGCTCCCTTTTATGAGGGAAATTTCAGGGCTTAACAAGAGAAAAAAACTTTAGCAGCTGATCAGTTCTTAATACCACAAATATGACAGAGACCCTTCAATTTTCTGCTGATTTGTTAGAATCCTGGGTTATTGAAGCTGAAGGAGATCATTCCAAATGCTTTTTCTCTGATCACTAGATATTCTCTGCAGGTACCTCGTGGTCTTCGTTGGGGAAGTTGAAGTGGAAAATGGGCGGAAACGCTGCTGAAAAGACAGAGCTCCAGGCTCCCCGCAGCCACCGCTCAAGAACAGCTCTGTTTTCACATATTTCACATATTGCTCTTCTTTATGAGATTTTTTGAATGATTTCTATTGTGGAAAGAAAAGTTTGCACACTAGTTTTTACTTTGTAGATGTACAAAATAAATGCTCAGAGAAGTACAGAATAATAGGGAAAACTATTCATGTGTTTCATGCAAAAAAAAAAATTTTCATGTACGAGTGTTTCTACCTTTCCCGCTTCCCTCCTAGCTGCAACACCCAGTAAATAATTGAATTTCCCACCTTTATCACATTTTCAAAAATAAGAATCCTGAGACTAGACCACATGGGCGCCCAATTGTGTTTGAGTTACAGAGCACTTGCGTGGATAATCAATCACAGAACCTCAACGTGAACAAGATTTCCTGAGTCAAAGGCCACTTTCGTTCTGCTTCTTGGTTAGTGCACATCCAGGACCAGTAAGAACTTCATTGCTGCCAAAAGGAAGCCTCGCTGCCCAAGCATCTTCTCCATGGGACATTTCCTTTAGTGTTTAAACTATTTTTCTTGGAGACTATATGAGTACACAATACAAAACAAGTAACTCTGATAAAGACCTGTAGAAAAAGTCTCACTTCTTCCTGAACACATCAAATTTCTTGCCTCAGTAAGCATCACCAGTACGAAAATCAACTGAACTTCTAAATTCTGATCAGAAGCTCAGGATCTGAGAGCAAAGGAACACAGCTGTACACTCCTAGATACTTGCCTCGTTTCCTAGGCAATTAGAAGCATTCTATAATTCAGAGATATTTGAACTCATATCCCATCAATAATGCTTCCTGGATATGTGATTTCAGGCAAGTTATTTTTTATCCGTGAGGCTCAGTGTCCTGAAGTTAGAATGTTTACATTATATGGTTTGTTATAAAGATAAAATGAGACAAAATCCTATCATAAAGCAAGTGCTCAAGAAATTATCACCATATGTTTTCATTCATTAGCAAATATTTCAATACCTATATTATTAGAATTAGGCCTGATATATAGATAAGGCCTGCTCTATAAGTCCAAGAAATAAGTTTGCTTCCAATATATAACTAGGTAGTTCATACTATTTTTTTTTCAGTTAAACAAATATTTACTGAATTCTTAATATTTGCCAGGCACAGTATTAGGCCTGGACCATAAGAAATAGCAGATATTCAGTTCCTGTCTTCAAGGAGCTGATGATTTTAACCATACCTGACAGATAAGACCTCCTATTTTTTTTTAGAAATGGAGTCTTGCTGTGTTGCCCAGGATGGAGTGTAGTGGCTATCTGCAGGTGCCATCATGGCTCACTGCAGCTTCAGACTCTTGGGTTCAGGTGATCCTCCCTCCTCAGTCTTCCAAGTAGCTGGAAACACAGGCATAAACCACCATGCCTGGCAGACTTTCTATATTCTTAAAGACGTCTAAGAGAGAAGATCTAACCACATCGTTGGCAACTGACACATTCAATTCTTACTCCTCTGAGGAATCTGTGTGTATGCTCAATTCATTGAGAATCGATTTATCTCCATTTCCTCATATTCTAGGCCCCAGAAGAAAGAGAGAACAGTTGGTTACCATTTTTCATGTAAGAAGCTTTCGTTCTTTGAGAGTTATTGAGTTATTCCTCCATCTTCTCTTTCTAGATTAAATAATTCCAATCCCTTTAACCTTTTCTCAGAGGTCCTATTTGCCAGCCTTCAGTTTAATCATTTTCATTGCTCCCCTCTGGAGTCTCTCCAAATCCTCTGCATTCAAATACGTTGCTTTGCCATTGAGTTCCCTCATCTAAGCAACTTATTCCTTCACGGAGAACAAGACAAAAAGAAAGCAGCTCCCAGGTAAAAGGAAGAGAGTAGACAGAAGGACAGCGTTCCCATGTAAAGAACCCATTAGGACACCGCTTGCTCAAAGCAGCCTGGCATTGACTGTCACCGCTATTAAGGAAGAAGGGCTACAACCAGAACAGTTTCTAAATAGTGCCAACCATTCTGTTTAACAATTATCTAAATTACTTTTAAGCAGATAAGACTATTAACAGCAAACTTGAGACTTGCTGTAGTTACACCTGAGATTCTCAGAAGGGCAATAATAAAATCACTGTACCACTAGAGCTAATGAGATCAAACAGGAATTTTTGATTCTGTAAAATACCTCTGGCCATCAGGTAGGCAGCTGAAGGCTTACTGTGCAATTTACAGAAGTGCCTTTGGTTAGTCCTGGCACATGCACAAGATCTTTCTTTGCATTCTGTCAATCAATATACAGTAATTAATTGTTCTTGAGCTGAGAGTGCAGGAAATTCTAAATGATTCTTTTGAAATGATGTATAGAGGTTAATCAAATACATACTGATCATGGTATGATACCAACATATATAGAAAGAGGCAGATATGAATACCAGAGTAAAATATCCCTTTGGGATATGCACAGTGACTTGTAAGACATCTCTTCTCAGAAAGATTCTTCCCTGCCTTTTTCTCTTCTTGTGTCATTGAGATTAACCAGCCTCCTGTGAGCCAGCAGCATGTCTATCTCCTCTGTCTGTTTCAGGGACTCCTTTGTTCTGAAACCACTATTTAGAATTTTTTTTTCCCATCTGAAAAATTAGAAGTATACAAATGGGGTATAAAGCTTTGGTTAGAGGGGGGCAGGTGGAGAGAGTAACTATTGCCTCCCATGATCTGACTCCAGGCAAACAGGTGGTAGTTGCCTCTAGTTCAGTTTCTGAAGCCTGCCTGGCTCTGGCAAGACCTTGTTTGGCCCAGAACTGGCTGGGCTGAGACAGGTCTGTCAACAGTAACCATGAGAGAACCAACTACATTCTGAAAAAACCTCCTTGCCAAGGTCTCTAAAGATTCCCTCAGTTCTGGGTGCAGAACAAATTCATGATTTGGTGTTGGATTTTCCCAGGGAAGTGTAGTCCCAAAGACATTCTAATCTATCAAACAATGACTTGAATCCCAAAACTTATGGAATTAATATTATGATCCTTAAATAATCAGCAATTAGGATGACCAGTGGCTTATAATCAGAATAAGAAGCACCCTCCTGGACGAAGGCAAACAGCTCACTAGCTGTTTAATTGTCAAGAGTTGACCCTTTATGTATGCCACCTATTCTTGATGGCTTTCCAAGCTTGGGCACACACCCCAGGTATTTGTGCTACAGAGTGAAGAAAGGCATAGGAATGCAATCACCATTATATGCACAGTTGAAATCTGGGAGCTCTAAAACAATGGACCATTAAAGCCATAACATATTAAATAGTTTTTGTTGATAAAAAAAAAATACACTGTAACTTAATAGTTACAGTGTTCATAAAAGCAAGACTCTAGTTATGAAGTGAAACTACAAATAGCCCCAGATTTCATGTATTTGATGGTAAAGACAGTCTTGTAAATTCTTATCAAGGGGTAAGGAAGTGAAAGTAGGGCACTGATATTGACATATGCTGCCATGTCACTTCGTAGTGGTTGTGGCAAGTGGCCAGTAACATGGGATTAATAAATTACTAGCAAACACAACTCAGTGCTCTCTCTTTTTACCCAAATGTGTACGTCAGAGACTTACATTAAATTGTTTCAAAGAAACAGCAATTTTTACCACCCCACTATAATCCATTGCACATTGGGAAGCCGTTGTTTTTCCATTTGATTTTGGGAAATACAGTAATATCAACTAAGACCGAACACTGGCATCCCTACCTTGGGAAGATTAGAAGAAAAAAATACAAGAAAATAAATACATACAGAAATGGAAAGTAAAGGAAAAAGGAGTGAGAGCAAGATAGACAAGAAGTGAAAACCTGAGTCTGGTGAATTTTAAACATATCCATCTATAATGAACAGCTGATATTTTCAAAATTGCTTTTGTGAACCTGAAAAAGTAAAATAAAATTCCTGCTGACTTTCTAAAGCCAACCATTTGGGTCAAAAAAACAAAAAGATAGCCAGCAGATTAAAGGAAGTCCATTTATAAAAATCAAATGAACCTCTAACAAAGCTTGTTCGGGACATGAATAAATCATCTGGTCATGAATTATTCATTGTTATCAAGAAACAAGCTGGGGATTCCAGGAACTGGGCTGAGGAGGTGCTGAAACGGGGGCGTGAGTGAGGTTATTGTCTCATGCCCACCATAGGAAGGGAGAGGAAAGGCCACCAATACCGTCATTGCACGCAGACTGTGTCAGTCGTCCACGGGTTTCAGGGACACTTTGGCAGCTTTTACAATGTAGAGGACAAAACAAATAGAGTTTAATCCACAGAATCTTAATTTAGAAGATTGCAGGTACCCAGTAAGCGGACAATAAGATTTTTTCAGCATTGTCTCTCTCTTTTAAATGCATGATAGACATGGAAAACACGAGCTGTGTGCAAAAGATAATAGAGTTGAAAGTTTTAATTTAAAGGGCTGGCCAGAAAATTCCTTGATGATAAGTTGTTAGAGTGGTCTGACCTACTCGTTCATGGCTTGGGGTTGGATTTTGGGGTGGGGAGCAGGTGAGAAAGAAAGGGAGCCTCCCAGATTTAATCAACTAATCAATGTATCTGTGTATTCCAGGTCCAAACTGCTTTGCAGGAACTACGATAATTCCAGCTGGCATTGAAGTGAAAGTGGATGAATGTAACATCTGTCACTGTCACAACGGGGACTGGTGGAAACCTGCTCAGTGTTCAAAACGTGAATGCCAAGGCAAGCAGACTGTGTAGGACAAACTTCCAACCAATGACGAGTTCTTAGGAGAGGATGCTCTGGCTTCTACACTGCACATGTTTAACACAAAACAACACAAACAAACTCCTGCCAGCTACAACAGGGTCACCAGCAAAACCTTTTAGGGTTGACAAAAGTGAATATTTTACTAAGAGGAAATTTCTCTCTTTCTCTCTTGCTATATAAAATATATATAGTATACAGCTATCTAGACCGCTTTCGTATTTACTAGTGCTTGATGGTGACTTGACGACTGGATTTCTGGAACAAAGAGAAAGAAATAGCCTTGCACAGGCTCTTCTCTGGTGAAGCCTCTGACCTGCCAGCTCACCGTCCCCTGGTTTGCTCCATTTTTACTCTTCCGTACATCCTATATGGCATTTTTCTCTTGTAGCATTTTAATTTTCACCTTTAGAGTCTAAAGGGCCAGATTTGACTGCACAGTAAAGTTTGGAGTTGTGTCAAGAAAACGTTTGGTAAACGAATGTCATGGGAAGGATCTTTCCCTGCCAGGAGGACACAAGGGCATCCAACGAATCGCTCCCCTGGAGTGGATCATGCCCTGTAGACTAAAAAAAGAGGGATGGACGCGTAGATGGACCCACTGCTGGACAGGATGGGGAACAGCTAGTTTGTCTGTTATGTGGGGGCTCACGATTTAATGCTTACAAACCACGTATTTCATATGCAAAACCTGAAACTGCCAATTAAAAACTAATATGTAAAGAACACCATGAGCTTGACTAAAGAATCCAAAGAGAGACAGATACTTAAAATTGTAGCACTAATCACCAGACTTTTCATGACGCTAAATTTGAGTTTGGGTTTGTAACTAAAGCACTCTAAACCCTCCCTGTCACCAGGCAATATAAATATCAGAACCAGGGTGACTAGCCCCACTGTGAATCTGAATCCTCTGGACATTTCTGGCTTTTGAGCTCAGATTTGACTGAAAGCCAGCAGTGCACTTGGGCAGTTTTTACGGCTCGGGACTGTGTTTGCCATGTTATAGTAACAACCACTCAGCCCTACGTCTAAAACACAGATTCAGGACACTCTTTCCACCTCAAGTGCTGATTTAAATTAAAGATTAGGGTAGAGTGAGTCTTGCACAATACAATTCCATTTGTTGAACATTTTTAAAAATGTATATATTAGATACTGAACAATTAAAGTGAACCTTTGGAGAGTCTCCAGGTTGCCCTGGTAATGCTGCTAGTATAGTAACAGAAAAAACAAAACACACAGGGTATCTGATGCCATCTCAATTCAAGTGCAAAGTTAGCAATTCTGAAACCACATGGCATAGTTAGTCGCTTATTCCACTCTCCTGTCCCAAAAACCTTGGCGCAAATCTGATAGGGTCCTTGAAGAAACTCTAAGGTTGTCTTCATTATCAATGTTCCTTCCTTTTCTGTTCCCCCACCCTGGGCTTTGCCATAGCTCCTGTGGAGTGCCATATGCTAGAGCAGGATGTCTCTACCTTATTACTATCAACATTTTGGGCCACATAATTATTTGTTGGTGTGGGCTGTCCTGTGCATTTTTAGGATGTTTAGTAGCATCTCTGGCCTCTATCCACTAGGTGCCAGTGACAACACCCCAGTTGTGACAACCACATGTCTCTAGGCATTGCCAATGTCCTAAAGTGGTGGGGGTGGAGGGCAAAATTTCACCTGGTTAAGAACCAGTGCTCTAGAATAATCAGTATGGGGTGGTATACTCTACACTAGGGGGAGATACTGGGCCAGCTCTGGCGGCACCTGTGGCTTTGGTGAACCTCTGAGCCCTTTAGGACATGCACAGGCAGCAGCCCCAAGGAGTCAGTCTCCTGCATAGAGAGTGACGCTTCTAATGCTATAGGTCCACCCTCAAGATACATATTTCTCTAGTCTTGTCAACTGGTTTTTCATTTAAAATTGTCAGCCTCTCCACCCTGGAAGCATCTCCTGTCATCAAGAAAGAGCTGTCATTTCCAAAATTAATGTGTTGACGAGTTGGACCTGACACTTTTACGCACACTGTGCTTGTGTTATGATACAAAGAGCCATGCCGGCACCATCCCGAGGAAGAACATCAAGCTGCCTTCCCTTAGAACACCAATTTGCAGCAAGGCTGGTGCTTTTCAGTCTCCACCATGGATACATCATATAGACAGTCATGAATCATTCATGAACAATGCTGCATGATTTATGTCTGCACTCAGAAGTAAAGGCATTCCACACTTCAGCTTGTGTCTAGACAGAGACATATGATAGAGCTTTCTTTGCCCTGAGGTTGCCTGTTGCCAACTTCAAAAATCCACACTCTTGGAAAGTAATAATAATAATAACAAATGACAGGAATAAGGTTTGAAACTCAGAAAATATCATTAATAGAGCCATGTAGCATAGTACCTTATCTATTATTAAGGAGCTACTATGTCTTTTTTAGAAAACACAAAGAGAGTGCAACTGGGAAGCTGAAGTAGAGGAATTTTGCATCAAAGTATTGGCACAGTGATAGTCGCAACAAGACTTTACTAGAACGGAGTGTAACATCCGTCAAGAAACTCTCTTCAGAGATTGTGCAGAAAGCAGGCTGCTCATCGGCCTCTGTTACCAGCCAGAGAGAGGGATTTTTACTGTTGTCATTGTTGTTGGATTAATTTTTTCACTACAAGCTGTTCCTTTTAAGATTTTGTAGCACTGACATGTTTCCTCCTTTAGGGAAAGATGAACCTATACTGTGACAGAGTTTCTCGTACACCGATGAACACTTTACAACTTCCTTCTACCCAGGTCACTGAGAAATTCTTTCCAAACTCTGGACAGCAGAGTTCTGGTCTCATCTGTTGTGTTTTTCTGTAGAAGGCTTGTTTGCAGCCACACTGTCACCTCTGTCTTCTTGTTTCTCCTCCACCTTTGGTTCTCGGCTTTAAACTACAGCTATGTTTAAATAAGGGATCAACATCCTCTTCGTCAGCTGATGCCTATTAAAAATGATTCAGTTTCTAAAATCTTTGAAAAATGGTGTGCCTGAAAACTAGTGAGAAAAAAAAAAACCTAAACTCTCAACTGTAAAAAGGGGATTCTAGCAACAATATTTGATGTGTAAAAGAATATATTATTAAAAAATTATTTTGTTAAATATAAAGTGTGTTAACCAGCAAACATTGTTTGTGGTATATTTTCCTTCCCAAATTTCTCCCCCCTTCCTTCCCTCATTATTTAATGACTAATTCTCAGTGGTTCCTATCGTTGGAAAATACATGTGTCATTAGAGCTATATTCAATTAGAAGGAAGCATTAGCTTTGGCCTGTGTGCATTTTCATTTTTCATAATACAAGACAGAGCTGACTCGGAGACTGGAGAGGAGGTTCAAATAAACCAGCGGTGAGAGGGTGAGCGATGGGAAGTTTTTCCTGGCCCTATATCCATATACAATACTAATGACAATCTGTAACTATTAAGTGCTGGCTCTGTGCCCACAGGACGGTGTTCAATCCACCCAGCACACCCATGAAGAACGAACTTTGTTATCTTTACTTTGCTCTTGAGGAAACCAGAACATAAAGAAGTTAAAGGCTTTGCCCGAGGTCGTAGGATAGTAAGTGACAAAGCAGAAATAATGTTTATTATAAAAGTTTTCAAACATACACAGAAATTGAGAAACAACGTAAGCAACCTCCATTTACCCATCGCCCACATTCAACAGTTATCACGATTTTGAATAATACTAAATATATTCTTCTATCCTTAGGTTTTTGTAAAGTAGATATCGAGCATCATATCACTCACCCCTGCACTCTTTTTTAAAAAGTCACTTTTATTTTTTGCAAAATCATACTATTACCTATCAAACCTGACAAAATTAATAATTTCTTATTATCATCTAATATCCAATCTATATTCAAATTTCTTCGCTTTTCTAAAATATGAGGGGGAGGGGTGTTTGCACGCTATAAACCATCCATAACATTAGATTTGATTGTTACGCCTCCTAGATTCAAAGTAGGGATTTGACCTCTGCCAACTGACAGCTATGAAGACTGACAGAGTCCTGGGTTTATTGTTATTGGAGGATTTGTACGCTTTGAAAGCTCAATGTCAAACTCCCTCCTAGACGCTGAGCAGGGAAGCAGCGGGGCAAGAGGCTTTCTACCAATTGTCCTCCAGGGGGCAACCAAGAGCCCCAGAGCAAGAACTATCGCAGCCAGCCAGCATCCCGGAGACGGTGCCTTTAAAGCGTGTGTGAGCTTCCCTTACGGAGTACAAGTAAACTGGTACTTTTCTTCTCCTTGAGACAAACATATTTTTTAATACAGTGTAAAACTGAACAATATTTTATAAATTGCCATCATCTTCTGCAATGTTGGAGGAAGGAATAAAAAAGCAACCAGTAAGACGTCAGCTCCACCAACACTTTCTTAATACAAGGTTAGACTTTCTTGCGTTTCAATTTCCCACATAACCAATTCTGTACTCCTTATATCTGCTGTAAAGGGTTGTTTACAGTTCCATTTAGATCAAGTTTCATGGAGAGGGCACCTCAAAGCATAGGAGAGAAAGCTATGAATTGAGACGGAGTCTTGGGTTTGTTATTTGAAGTTTTGTGTTGGGAATATTACTCTGTTAAAGAGAGGAATTTTCGTGATTTTGATAGACAAAATGCTACCTCTGAGTCAGCAACCTCACCTATCCTCTCTTACCACATTCCTAAGAGATTTATTCCTTAAATTGGGGTGACCCGCACATCAGTGAGCCTCAAACTGCACTGTCTGGTGTAAACATCTGATTCTCCCTGGTCAACTGAGAAGGCATATTGTTCTTTTGATGAACACTAGTGCCACAGTACCTTTCATAAAGTAAGAGTTAAATGGATTGAGTTGAATGAATTTCTTTCATTTAATTTTAAGGACCCAAAATTTGCTTTATATTCCAAATATTTTCAGTTGTGGAAATGATATGATGGATTTCTTTTTAATTTCTGAAAATCTTGAACTGATAATTCTTGGAAGCCCAAACTCCAGTTTAAATAATCTCGGTACTCACATTACAATAAGGCTTTGAGTAGGGGTACTTTCAAAAAAGCTATACTTTTAGAATTAAGTTGTGTTTTAAAACCTTCCAAATGAATCATTATGTGAGGTGGGTAGGTTTGGAGAAGAATTTGGATATAAAGGTCATTTATCATCTCTTGAACTTCTTCTGTGTGTCAGACACTGTACTGGCTATTTTACATGAGACATCCTTATAACCACCATGAAATTATGGACTGGTATTCTCATTTTGCAGACTGGAACACGGACGTTCAGAGAGGTTTTGTGGCTTTCTCAGGCTCACGTGATTAGAAAGAGGGAAAACCAGGTTATTTATCATGGAGTTATAAGAATTAAACAGAATGAGATAGAGGCCTGCATGTAAGAAGAGCTATTATTATTATTATTATTATTATTATTATTACGTTAGCTATTATTGTCAGAAGTGGTAGTATCAGAAAAGAGATCATGGGTGAGGTGATGCTGGGTTTGGATCATGTAGCTTGGATACAAGTTGGGCAGGCACTCAGGAGAATAATATTGTAAAACAGAGAAAAATAGTATATTTGAAGTGTGACAAGCAGTCAGGTATGATTTGAATGTGAGGCTGGACATGGAGGAATACAGTCCAGCCTGGGACTGAAACTCAGTCGTTAAGACCTGGAAGATCATGCTAAGACAATTAGATTTGGTTTTTATAGATAGTATGGATTGATTAATATCAAATAAAATGATGACATGGCCATATTTGTATCTTGAAAACAATTCTGGCGGCAGTGTAAAGGATGGATTGGGGTCTGGGGAGAGAGACATGGGGACATTAATGGAAGTGATTATAAAAGTCCAGGAAAAAATTATTAGGGTCTGATCTGCAAATGGTGAGACTCAGACCAGCCGGAACAACAGGATTTCACGGAGGATCAAATGGGGATTCAGGAATTAAAACATTCCCATCTCTAGCACAGGTGATGAGAAGGACGTTGATGTTAACAATCACCACCAAAAATATGGAACCTAGGCTTTACTTGGGTGTGGCACGTGATGAAGACGAAGAAGCTGGTAATGCATCAGGGGTTTAGGGTCAACTCCAGATGTGTTTGTCTTCAGGGCAGTCCACCCTGTTTCTACTTGCCAATATTATTTTCATCTTGGTTTGAATAATTGCAATTTGAATAGCCCAAATTTAACACTGGCCATATGTTTTTTCCATAGTATTCTTGAAAAGGAAGTCAAAGTTTGGAATGGCAAGAATAATGGAATTCTTTTACTGGTTTGTGGCAAATATTAATCTCATACCACAGTGAAAAAATGTATTTACATATTGTGATACAAACTGCTTATAAATTTCCAACACCTCTCTCCTCACTTGCCCCTTCAAAATGTAAAATGTTTGTTTCATTTTCATATTGTTGCTCACCAGGATTCCGTAAATTAAAAAATTATATGTTTAGCTGTCCACTGTGGCCTTCTCTGTTTGTTTATCCCAGAACAAGTGAGGTTAGATGGCAAGTTAGGTCCTGGGAAAGCCTTTTGATTTGAGGTTCCCAAAGATGCCCACCCTTATATCTTCCCATTATATATTCCTCTGCTTTTGTTTGTTTTTTTTGGTTTCATTCCCTTTTTAATTAATCACAACATTGGGTCAGCCAGACCCATTAACTGCATTTCTCATTTAGACCTTCCAGAGATGCAGTTGCAGATGCAATTTAATTTGTTGACCCATGATCGATAGCAATTAATAGCGTCTCTTTAATCTTGTTGAAAGATCTGTCTCTGGCTTCCAGTAGCCACCATCTCAAGGGAAAGGTATCCATACAGGCAGGTTATTTAGCTTCCAGGCAATAGTTCGCCTCAACCACCTACTTCTCTGGTGACTAAGTGTTTGTTTCAGAAGTCACCATTCTCTGTGGCATTTTCAATTATCACAGGAAAGTTCATCTAGGTTCTGTTGAAAGATTTCTCTGCTGCAAGTTCATCATGTGAATGTTATGGACCGGGAACTCTGAGAAAAATACTACAAAGCACTTTTTTAATTCAGAAAATAATGATTTAAGTTTTTAAAGTGTATTAAGTTAATAAAATATCTATTTTATTTATATGCTCAAGTTTCCAGGAACTTCTCCATGTTGTGTCGTGGCTAACCCAATTCCTGCAATCCAGTCTTTTCTTATCTGTCATATTAATTAAAAGGTTTATTCATTTATTCAATAAATAACTTTGCAGCTAGGAAACTAGACACCACAGTTGAATTGAATGATGCATTTTTCTCTTATTCTCAAGAAACTTACAGTCTCATGGGGCAAACTAGGCACATTGACAATAACAGAGGTGTGCTCTAGGCATGGACAGGCACACTGGGAACATGGGTGAATGTTCCCACTCCCGATGAATCATCCGAGGAAGGCTTTCGGGGGCATGGAACTTGTTATCTTAGTTTTAAAAGAAGAATAGACCAGGTAAGAATGGGAAAAGTAGTCAATGCCCTCTTATAGCTAATAAGGTGGAATTTCTGCTGATACAGCTCAAACCACGTAACTGTTCCATTTTGCTAATAATGAAATCCATTCAAATCAGTCCTTCTTTTCTATAGTCAATGCACTGACCAGTGGAATTCCTTCTGCTCTGCCCACTTCAGGTACCCCATGCACAGCATTTTATCAAAAAGTGTCCTTGTGTCTCTGTAGGAATTTGGGCAATGCCATCCCTCAGTGGTCTTTGCTTTGCTAGCCTCATCTACTGACCTCCTACTTGGTACTGGGCTCACTGTGCAATGGAAGGTTGGGACCCATGTTGACGCAGCAGTAACTAAGCAAGAGATGTGTTTTTGAGCAAAGGCGCTTTTCCAAATTTATGGAAATGATAATAGAGGATGACCACCTGCTCTGGAAGCTCACAAGACTAGTCTTGAAACCAATTGTCAAAAAGTTTCCTGTGTTACAATTTCATAAACAGATAATAAAAAGATGCTAGGCAATATCTTATAGATAAATTTTGAAGTCGTGAGATATTTAAGACATATAATTTGTAAATGGCAAGTATAAAAATGTCTAAGGTGCATACATGTGTGTATATTTGTACCTATGTGTATATAGGACAGGTCTATATATCTATGGAAATGTAAAAAGTTATAAACATTACAGTGGACTGATGGCTGTGTCACTAAGATCAAATATTTGCTATGGCTCCATCCGTCTACCTAGCACACGGTTCTCCCTCTTTCTTACCTAACGACTGCAGGCTTGTGTAGCCCCCAGTAATTCTTATCCCATCTTTGCCTTGCTATGAGGCCTTTCATTAGTTCTGCTTGTTCACAGATTTAATTTCCCATCCCTACTCATTTGTGACTCATGGGGTCCATTGATTTTGGAGGGAGGCTAACCATGAGCGAAGGAAAGTTGCAGAGGGGAATGAAAATCAAACTGCCGTGGAATCTAAAATCATTGCAGTGACAATGAAATACATGTAAATAAAAGAAAACAATATTTCTTATTAAATTTACAAATATTAACATAAGCATATGGTTGGGGGGTTTTGTTTGCTTTTGTTTGGGGTTTTCTTTTTTGGCAACTAGACAATCATTTCTGCACAAAAGGGCTTATCTTCCATTTACCTGCTATGTTTACTGTCTGATGTGGCCTTGTAGGGCACCGCTCCTATGAGATGAACAGAGAATAACTTCTGAATATACAGATTTGTAAGAAGGCACTTACACACAGTTGGAGGAGAACGTTCTCCAAGCCACTTCATTGTTTACATAAGGTGCACTTATATCCCGTTGGTTGGGCTGTTTTCACTTCCTCGGAGAACCCAGCAAAGTTCCAAGAGGTTCTCAACCATAATTACCTGTTTCTCAGCCTGACAAGTATCCTACTCTCAGGAATGTTAACTTTGATTGCCTGAGTTTGCTTTAGATACCCAACTGCACCTTCTAGTTCATAAGTTATTGAGCACTGTACAAGGCACACTTGGTACATACAAAGACCCCAGCACCACTTACAAGCAGAGCAGAGCCAACCAGTGTCCCATTTCCCACTCCCTTTCCTCCAGTACAGAGACTTTATCAGCAGCTGGGCCACTGGCTACCAAGACTCCAGAGTCAGCAGCCTATAATAGCTTTGGTGGAACATCACCACCGGTCTTTGTTTTGTTTTAAACCTTCTTAGAATCAGCTGCCCTCCAATGAGCAGGGAGGCCAGGCAGCAAAGCTACGAAATGATGCATCTGAAAAAGCATAAAGTAACTTAAGAAATGGGGGAGGTGCACAGAATTATGATATTTCATAATACCAATGTAGCATGCAATGATACATTTCCCTTCTTTACACTTGCAGAAGTAAAACTAGAACATACATCTGTAATCACAAATTCCGTTCCATTGATTTGTGCTTGCAGAAAATGGAAGGCTAGTCATCAAACTCATATACCTATTGAAATGATGTCAACTCAGAAAAATGCTCTTTGTTTACCATATAATCTATATTTCAGTACCTAAAAATCCACAGCACGTAGCCTGGGTATACAGCATCATACCGTTTTCTTTAACTGTCTTCTGGAGAAATAAAAGGGTATGTTGGAAATGCATCACGTTTCCTTTGAAATACAGCCCGAAACACATTCTTTAACCCTCTTCTCAGGCACATAATGAAATACAGATTTTTTAAAACTGGTTAATTTGAGCAATTGTATACTTAGCGTCATTAGAACTGAGGTTGAACTGAATAATCTGGCCCAAAGTAATGTGCTTTGAGACTTGATATATCTCTACTGAGCTAAGTCAAATAAACTGGATCATTGTAAAGGTCCACTTCCTAGTGGCTAGGTAGATACTACCAGAATCATGTTTGCAGAATCAAATACTTTCTTCCTTTATATAAAGGATTCATTCTAAGTGAAAATCTTTTTATTTTATTTTATTTTATCATGATAAGAACACTTAACATGAGATCTACCCTTTTAACAAATTCTTAAGTGTACAATACTGTATTGCTGACTGCAGGAACAATGTTGTACAACAAATCTCTAGAACTTCGTCATCTCACGTAACTGAAACCTTAGGCCTGTTAATTAATAACTAACTCCCCATTTCTCCCTTCCCCAGCTTCTGGCAACCACCATTCCATTCTTTCACTCTATGAATTTGATTTTAGATACCTCACATAAGTGGAATCATGCAGTATTTGTCTTTGGGTGGCTGGCTTATTTTACTGAGAATAATGTCCTCAAGGTTCATCTATGTTGTCTGTCTCATACTGTAGAATTTCCTTCTTTTTTTAAAGGCTGAGTAATATTCCATTATATATATATGCAACCTTTTCTTTATTCGTTGATCTGTCAATGAACATTTAGATTGTTTCCACATTTTGGGTATTTTGAATAGTGCTGCAATGAGCATTGGAATAAGTGAATTTTTTTAAACTTTTTATTGAATTACACTATATACTACACACAGAAAAGTGCACATACTATACTTATGACATGGGGTGTATACAGGGTGAATCACTAGCACCCCAGAAGGCCCCATGTGCCCCTTCCTAGTCAATAACCTCACCACCACCACAGATAAGCCCACCATGAATGGCTGAACTTCCAACAAAATAACTATTCTGAAAAACTCTATGTAAATAGAATCATACAGTATGTATGTTGTAAACTTGGCATCTTTACTCAACATTTTATTTCTGAGATTCATCCATATCTCTTTTTTTATGAAAAAGAAGATTTGATTACATTGACAGAGCTATATCCCTTTATTTCCTAAGTGAAATTTAATTACTAAAGTGAAAAAACTTACTAATGTGAAAAAACTAACGTCTTACCCAAAGATCAGAGATTAAGAAGAAATGGCAGGCAATATCTATAAACTTACATTTTTTCCCTCTTCTAGGGATTTAATAGTACATATTAATTTATGAATTTACTGGACTCCTACCTTGGGAGCTGTTCTAAGCAGAGGCACCTGTTCAGCAGGGGTGAGGCTAAGTTTCTATTTTTGAAGGAGAGGGCCTGTCCTTTACTGTACTATTTCATGGCTTCTAGCTGAATTTCTCAGTTACCGCTTTCTCCTTTCACTCTTCAGTACAGTTTTTCACTGGCCTAGAAAGAGAAGCAAGGCTCCTTGACAGGTGAGCTCAGAAAGGTCAGATATGAAACAGAGAGGGGAAAAGCATCATGACACCAGGGTGGGGTCACCGGAGACTAGAGAGAATAGCAAAGCATCTGCTGAGAACAGCTCATCCTAGCAAGAACTCTGTGCTCTGTAGCCTCTGCCTGGAACCCTTGGCCTACCCCTCCCCTCACGCCTTCTCCTATCTCTTTTTCATCCCTCAGTTCTCCACTCCCTTCTTAGGGAGCACCAGCCTCACACCCAGATTAGGTCAGGTCCCTCCTGATGTTCTTCCATTGCCCTCTGGACTTCTCTTTTTAAAAACTCATGACTTCATAAGTAATTATTCTCATGGAATAAAAGAGCTGTCCCCTCTGCAGGACTATAAATTGATGAGGCACTTAGCAGTATGCCTGACACACAGAAGATGTTCAACTAATATTTCTTGAATAAGTGAATTAATAAAGAAAAAATAAATATTGTAACAATCCTCAAGATACAAAATTAATTTTACCTCTGAACCTTCTGAATTGTTTCCTCCTTCTTGGTATTCTTATTTTAGGAGGGATATGTAAGTTTCCCTAAACAAACAAAATAAATAAATCTGGAGTATCAAATAAATCCATTTTTTCTAAATAAATACAAAATTTTTCTCATTATATGCATTATAATTTCCTTAAATTAGAGGTCCTGCTGTTTAACATTTTTGTGCTAAACCCACCAAATAAGTAGATGGTCAGTAGAGCAAACATTTTTGATCAGAAAGAAGCATAGTATCCCATCTCAGGCAAATGAATTAATGCAGACTACCAAGATGACATCTTTGTAAAGACTTATATTCACTTACAATGTGAATATTCCTCCTCACATCTAGTGGAGCTAATTAGGATGAATCATTTGGCAGAGAGAGGATATCGTTAAGATGTTGTATGTTTTTGTGTTTGTGTGTTTTTATCTCAAATTACTGTTTCTTCAGGGAAATTAGACTTATGGCCTCTTCTTTACTTTTGAGATTCTCGGAATGTGAGGAAGTTTACTAAAATGATCAATAAAGCATATTAATTCAAAGTGCTTGGGCTTTCTTCACAAGTGATCCAGATGGATACAGGATGGGTCCACTCTACAATTATAAATGACCAACACAACCAAGTGATGGTCCCACCTGGTACCTACAACAGAGTCAAAACACTTTTTTATCCTGAGATTTTTTTGGCAGCAGGGAGATTTCAAAACTGGAAGGGATCTTAGAGGCTGTGAGTTATTAAATCTGAAGGGCATTAATTATTAGCAATAATTTACAAATAAAAGTATTTACATTTATTATACTTCAAACTTATTTATAGTACATATTATTATGTACGGTAGTAAAAATCCTATAATCTTAGAAGTACAACCAGGTCCCAGAAACCTGTAGCTAGTATCTTAAGAAACTAAGTTGAAATGTTGGTATCTATTTTTCAGGCCTTGTTATAGATACATGTCTATAAATAGATATCTATCTATATATAGATATATCTATATATTATATATAACTATATATAAATCTATAAATATCTATATATCTATATCTATATAAATATATATACAATGCTCCCTCTTAAATCCTGTCTTCAAACTATAAGTGATCCAGAAACATCCCAATTAAGAATTCTTCCACAGTTTGCCCAGTAATCTACCCAATTACCCAAAACTCTCAGCCAAAGGAAAGGAAATCTTATGGAAAACTATTGAATGTATTAATTAAGCTCAAACACAATTTAACAAGCATTCTTAATCACCACACAGAAGGCATTGGGCTTGAAGTTGAGGGTACAAAGATGAACATAAAATTTGTTTTTCTCAAAAGCTTTATAGTCTAGTGAAAGAGAGAAACAAAAACTGTCAATAAAATTTCAATATATAGAGGTTTGTATAGGATGTAATGGAGCATAAAAGAGCATTTATTATTTCAAATTGGGTTTCAGAGAAGGCTTTCTGGAGAAAAAAATGTTGCAGCTAAGTCTAGAAAGATGAACACGAGCTAACCAGATGCAGAGAGATACAGCTGATCAGTCTTTCCTTGTCCACAGATAAAGACATGTGGGGTGAAGCAATACTGCGTGTGTGGAATCCACAGGCACAACCACGGTGCACTTGGACGGAGAGATGAAGCTAGTGAGGGGGTGGAAGTCATGTCAGCAAGGACCTCACGAGCCCTGTTGAGAGGTTACCCTTCATTCTGTTGATGTTAGGAAAACACTGAGTGTTTAGTCTAAAGGGGGAGCTACACAGCCCAATGTGAGCCTTGGAGAGAGAATTCTGGCTGTAGCTGCACCATAAAAATGTTTCTGGGAAAAGTGACACTAAGTGCAAGCAAGACTGGATGGCAACAATACTCAAAACAAGACATAGTGAATGCTTACAGTAGAGAATCGTTCCTAGGGATAAAACAAAGTGGATCCTTTGAGCTAAACTTAGGTAATAAAATTATGAAGACTTAGGCATTGGCTGGATAAAGAAGTTGAAGGGAAGAAGCAGTATAGCTTGAGTGAGTCCTAAAATACAGAGGAGGAATAGGTTTGGGTTCTTGGGAATATGATGATTTAAGCTTTAGACATATTAAGCCACAGGTGACAGTGAGATATAGAAGTATCTGTCTCCAGTAGTACATTCGATATATGATTTTGAAGTTCAAGGTCAAGATCAAGATGGGGATACAGGTTAGGGGGTTTTAAGAACATCTGTGACAGTTAACCAACATAGGCAGGTAAGATTGCTCAAGAACAGACTATATAGCTGAGAGAAGATCAATGACACATTGAAACAAGCCAAATAAAGACATATTATAACTGTGATAAGATCATAAATATTGTATAGCCATACATTTTTCTATATTCTCTTCACGCTATGAGTCTCAGTATTTCCAGTAGTCAAAATATAGTATTCATTAAATCTTGTCCACCTATATTTAGAGAATCAAAGCCAAAGGCTAATGATGGATTAATAATGAGCAAAATTTAAGTAATCTAAGTGAAAATTGATCCTCAGTTATCTCAGAAAGATTCGACAGAATGCTTTAGTGTTACATACCCATGTAGATAAATATATATATTGCTGGATAAAGGGTATGTGAACAATTCTCACAAATAATTCTTACCTATACATGCTGAAACGCTCATTTCTCAGTCCATTAGGTTCAATTTAATGCATATAGAACATGTCTAGAATCAATAGGACTTTGAAGGTTTCATTTTTAATTTTACTCAGATGAAAAATTCTGCATGCTGTCTGATAGTTCCAGCACTTAAGCAGCCTCGGCAGGAGGCCCCTCAGGAAGCATGAGGCCAAGGTTAAAGCCCTTCTAGGTCAAGACGCTAGGATACCCACAGAACCAATTTTCACTGTATTGCATGTCTTCTGTTATTTTATTGGCATGCCTAGAATCTGAGAGTGGAAGGGGTGCACTGGGACTAATTGCAGTTGCAGATGTATAACTCTTGGCATTAAATTTTCCTTAACTTTCACAAAATTCAAGGTTACTGCTTTAGCTTATTAGTCTTTGGCTAATTTTGTGTTGTGTACAAAAAACAAAAGGAGAAATGCTGTTTTTCCGAAAATACACAGAAGACAACAGCGTAATGGGAAATGTGAGTCCCAGTTTCTGCTGAATTAGCAAGTACTTCCTAAAGAAGGAACAGCTTACATCATTTTTCTCTGTGACTACAGTAGTGGTTGTCTGTGTGCAAAGATGCCCTGGATCCTCCTGGCCAAGTGGCCTTCCCTTAAATTGGTTCTTTATTGTTAAGGGTGGGTTTGCATATTCCCAGCTATAGGCATATCTCCATCCGTATCTCCATCTGCAAAATGGCGGATCAGGAGTAGGACCAGGGTTTGAATGGCCACGTGTGTAGTATATGAGAGCTCCTCCTGCCAGCTGGCCAAACACAATACAAAAAATGCCCTTGGGGCAAAAAGTCTCCTATACCATTCTGCCAGCTCATGTGCCTCACACCTACCCTTTACTAACAGGTCATCCCTGGTGATCCCTGCATTAGTCTGACCCAAGAACTTGCTGAACAATTCTTCATATTGACTCTTATAATTGTGTAGTATTTTGCAATTTCAACATACTTTCAAATATGTTATTTAATTTTATATTCTACAAACTCACCGTAGTGACAGAGCAGCTATTATTATTGCATTATCTCATTAGGGAAACTGAAGCTCCAAAAGGTTAAATGATTTGCACAGAAGTATATAATTAATAAATGGTGGAACTTGTCTGCAAGCTGAGCACTTTCTGACTTCTAGGCAAGCATTATCTTCACTCTACCCCAGGCATCCCATAAAAAACAAACAAAAAAATCACTGAGGTCTTATACAGGCTAGGAATAGGACCTAGTGTCATGGAAGAAAGGATTTTTCTTGTGAAACAAACTTTGTCTTTGACATCCTCACCCTTTTCCAAGAGCCCTATTTCTCTCCTCATCTTTCCACCTTCCAGGCTGGACTTAGCATCCTCACAATGCCTTGGTGTCCTGAGACAGGTCATTTCCAACGCTTCCCAGCAGGCAAATTCCAACTAGTATTTCACAGACTCAAATGTTATCTCCTCTCTAAATATTTTCCTTATTTCTCCTGGAATTATTTATTGTTCCCTCCTCTAAGCTATTGGAGGGTAGTTTTTTTCAGACATTTTATCAGCAGTTACTACATTAGTTTTAATATTTCATTCTATCCATTTTTTCCCAGGACTTTGTGTTCCCAAAGACAAGTGCTTATTTTTCATTCTTGTATCATTCACAGTACCCAGAAGAGTCTCTGGCACATTAGAGATGTTCGATAAATGTTGGGTGACTGGACCCAAAAACATTTAGCCTAAAGGGTTGATGACAGTGTGCTCACTCCCTTCACAATAACAGATGAATACAAATGTTAAGATATGTCGTCAGGAAGACATCAATATTTAGCACAAAGTAATGAATCTCTCATGATGAATTATCAGGCACTATGACAGCCAGTAGGGGAGGAATTTAGTGCCAGTGCTGTCTTCCTATTGGTTTTCAAATCATATCACATAGGCAACTTCCAAGATCAATTCAAAAAAATTCATGTCAACAGATATTTGCAGTGGACATTTGACATTCATTGGAACTACTTCCAGTCTCCCCCTCTACATATTCTTAAATTCACTATTTTATAACATTCTGCAAAGGGTCTTGGTTTTCTCCAAAACCACATTCTCTTGAAAATCACCTGTTTCCTTTCCATAGCCAAGCCATAAGTTTACCACTTTTTAAATTGTTATTAAACTACATCTTATTTTGCCTCTAGTTTACACACATACAAAAAATTCAGTTGTGAGCATTTAATAATGTAAAATAAAGATTGCTTGATAAAGAATAAAGAACCACAGCCATATTAAGATGCACAGGGCAAGAGCAGCAAAATTTCAGGGCCCTCTGGAGGTCACTTGGGAAAATTCAAAACCATAAATGTTAAATTTACAAATGCCAAGAGTCTAATGGATACTGAGTGCCTATTACATGCAAGACATTGTGACGAGTGCTGCAGAGAATTCAATACGCATAATTGTCTCTGTTCTAAACATTCCACTCATTAATCCAGTGCCTCTATCTCTGTTGTATTACCATTTGCCCTGACATTTTTGTTTAATATTATAGAACTTCCTAAAGAAATAGCCTAAAGGCTTCCAGTCAAGAAGGTGCCTTGAACTAATGCTGCAGTCTTCTCTATGACACGCTCACTCATATAGTACTGATAGATTCGATAACTTTTTATTTATTTATTTTATTTTAATTTTTTTGAGACAGAGTCTCACTCCGTTGCCCTGAGTAGAGTGCCGTGGAATCATCATAGCTCACAGCAACCTCAAACTCCTGGGCTCAAGCGGTCATCCTGCCTCAGCCTCCCGAGTAGCTGGGACTACAGGTGTGCACCACGATGTCTGACTAATTTTTCTATTTTTAGTAGAGATGGGGTCTCGCTCTTGCTCAGGCTGGTCTCGAACTCCTGAGCTCAAGCAATCCTCCCACCTCAGCCTCCCAGAGTGCTAGGATTACAGGCATGAGCCACTGTGCCCAGCCTCAATATTTTTTTTAAAATGCAAAACATGGTCATTTAAAAAAAGCATAAATATACTCAAGAGCTGGAAATAGAAACAAATAGAAGTGACTGGAGGCTACAGTCACTAGATCAACTAGATTCCAGAACTTTTCGTTGTGTCTGTGTGTGTATGAAGAATTGCTCATTGTGTATATAAGAGAGAGAGAGAGAGAACACCTATATAAATTCCCAGGACATTGGCTTATATGAAGTGATATATTTGGGGGTGGGGTTGGCTAGGGAGAGCAGAGACAGCTATGCAGGTAGAACCCTAGCCAGGTTGATCAAAGGCTTATGACTAGGTGTGTACTTTTTCCAATAGCACCATGGGACAAGAGCACAGAGGCATCAATATAAAACCTGGCTCTGGATAGGAGAAACTGGGTCTCCAAAACCATAGACAGAAAAGAATGAACACAGAGAATGTGGAAAGGAATGGTCATTTAAGATGAGCTTGCAAACTGAAATTTCAAGCATGTGAAAAATAGCAAAGTAAAGGCAAAAATCCAATCAGAAAATTTGAAAATGGCTTTAAAGTAAAAATGTTTTATATCTTCAAAGAAATGAATAATATTTGTAAAATAAGAACTACAATTATGAAACCAAAGCAGTCAGATACAAATCAAGAAAAGGTAGATAAGAAAAAAGAGCCAGGCCAGGCACAGTGGCTCACATCTGTAATCCTAGCACTTTGGGAGGCCGAGGCGAGTGGATTGCTTGAGGCCAGAAGTTCGAGACCAGCCTGAGCAGGAGCAAGGCCCCATCTCTACTAAAATAGAAAAGTTAGCTGGGTTTGGTGGCGTGCCCCTATAGTCCTAGTTATTGGGGAGGCTGAGGCAGGAGGATCCCTTAAGCCCAGGAGTTTAAGGTCACAGTGAGCTGTGATGATGATGCCACTGCACTCTACCCAGGCAACAGAGTGAGATTCAGTCTCAATATAAGAGAGAGAGAGAGAGAGCCAATTAGAAATTAAAAATTAGCTATTAAAATAAAAAAGTCCAACATATGTTATAAATAAGTTGCTGGATATAGCCAAAGTAGGAATTAATTAGTTTGAAGATAGGTGTGAAAGTGGTCATGCAGAATGAAACACAAGAACTAAAGAAATAACACATAAAAGTAAAAGATAAGGCACAATAATAACGATGATGATTATGACATTAGACTGCTTTAGAAAATATAAACAATGTAAACAGGAATCAAATATCAAACTTCCAAATCAGCAGGGAATAACTGAGAAAAAAAAATCATCAATTTGAGTCAAAACAGGAAGGCGGGAGAGAGTGAGAGAAAATAACATGGTAATAGAAAGTAAAATATTTGAATTAAGTTCAAATAAATCAATTATAGCAACAAGTGTAAATTGATTAAAATGATCTTATAAAAGACCATCAAATAAAATGTTTTTTCAATTCAGCATTATGTTATGAGAGAAAAACCTAAAATAAAATAATACTGAAAGTTCAAATAAAGGGATTAGAAAATATATACAAGGTCGATATTATATTTGTAATATTTGGGTGTCATTTGCCGTTTCCCTTGTGTTGACATTTGCACAGATATTACAAAAGCAACAGTGGGTCACGCTGCTCACACCAAGGCAGTGGCACTACACTGTACTGGCAGTCATCGTCCTCCTCACTGCCACGTGTTATAGATATGCACAGTGGGCATTAATTGAAGCAGTGAAAACAAATTTTATTTAGTAACTACTGACAAGTAGAGGAAAGAGCTGAGCATCACTCTGATTTGGGCAGAGGTGATCTGGGCATTTTAAAGGGAGAACTGGGAGAGGAATGCGGAGACTCCATAGAGTCAGAGAAGTGAAAAAAGTACGAAGAGTTGGCCAGTGTAAAGGTGATCAGGCCATCTGTGACTGCTGGTGGGCAGGTTTCTAAGTTAGGGTGGTTCTATCCTCCCACAGAGACTGGCAGACAGAGGCCTTTTCCTTCTGGATGACTACATTCAAAGGAATGGCTCTCAGGTCCTGAAGAGAGACTCGGTGAGCAGCAAGAGCTACATATTTACAATCATGAGCCCATTGTGCTCAGTTCAGGGTCCTATGATTGGACCTGTTGCCCGAAACAAATAGGAAACTTTTCTGGCAGCCCTGAGCCTTCTCAGGCAGGCACTTTAAGGGGGCCAGAGGTGACCCTAGGGACACGGCCTTATGCTACTAGAGTCCATGCTAGAGTTTTGTCAGGTCTCTCAGTGCAGGGGTTGGAATGGCATTGTCATGTGCCTGAGTTCTGCAGTTTCTCATGCACTTGCAGAAAACCACACGCCACCCTCCGCTCGGCTCCCAAAAATCGGTTTTGCTTAAGAATGACCTTCATGAAGTAGGATTATTAATTTCATTAAATCTCAACCCTTGAGTACATCTCTTTTTAGTATTCAGTGTGACAAAATGTGAAGTACAAATAAAGCAATTTCTGCTTCACATTGAAGTACTCAAGCTATCTTAAGGAAAACTATTATCCAATTGTTTGAATTGTGAAATGAGCTATCACTTTTTCTATGGAACATCATTTTTACTTGAAAGAATGACTGGTAGACAAACTATAGCTATGAAACTTTCGGTTTATGTGTGCATGTGTCTCAAAAATAAATGTAGTGAATCTCTCACTTCAAGGAAAACAACTGACAACTAACAATATCTATGGCCATGATAAAATTCAACCTTTCAAGTGAAAATTGGGAAATTAGAATTTTGGAAAACTTGTATTCACTATCATGAGCTTGATAGCTTTGCGATATTGAAAGACAGTTTTTAAAAATCAGTGGTTATATTAATGAATGTGATTTTTTTTGATGCCGCATAATGCAATTTGTCATTTGGAAGATCTGCATAATTTAGTGAACCAGTAATTTCCAAATGACAATGCATAGTGTTACAAAATCAAGCCACAGTAAAAGACTATTCAAAGCACAAAATACACCAATGGATATCAGTGTAACAGAGTACAAATAGTTTACTGATGTAATTTCAGGTTTCACCTTGCCAGTGACTATTAGTTTTGGTGTACTACCAAGGAAAAATGCCCACCATTACCTTCTACCAGTCCTATGGTTCAACATTTTCTTGGAGTTGCTAGTCAATAAAAAATGATCCAAGAAATGACATATAAGTTGTACAAAGAGACAATTTTCATTATTTGCAGATGATATGATTGTCAACATAGAAAATCCAAGAAAATATCAAACAGACTATAAAAACTAATAAGAGAGTTTAGCAATTAAGATGACCATGCAAAAGTCAAAAGAGTCCCTATCTACCATCATACACAAATAGAAAAGACAATGGAAATAAAGATCTCATTCATAATGACAACAGAAAATATAAAGTACCTGAGCATAAAACTAGTATGTCTTATATGACAGTAAAGAAGAATTTTTTAAAAATTTAAATAAATGAAAAAATATACCATGTTCATAAAGGGAATATTGTAAAGAGAAAAGTCTCTCCAAAATTAAATTAATATACAAATTCAATAAAGTTCTTATTAAAATTCCCTCAAAATGTTATAAATTTTAAACTAATTCACAATAGAAGAAATGTCTAAAATATTAAGGCACAATATATAATAATGGCAAAGAATAAAACGT
This sequence comes from Lepilemur ruficaudatus, assembly GCA_963574885.1. Taxonomy (NCBI): domain Eukaryota; kingdom Metazoa; phylum Chordata; class Mammalia; order Primates; family Lepilemuridae; genus Lepilemur; species Lepilemur ruficaudatus. The sequence goes on from CAUYRT010107126.1 coordinate 58,523, forward strand.
ACATTATATGAGATATAACAAAAGATCTACACGAATATTATGAAGAAAATTTTAAAACGTTACTAAGAAAATAAAGATGACTTAAATGTATGAAGAAATATGCTGTTTGCATGCAAAGGAGAACTCAGTATTATAAAGATGTCAATGGTCCCTTGAGTTAACATATAAATTCAATGAAATTCCACTGAAAAATTCTGGCAGAATATTTTAGAAAACCCAATAAGTTGATTCTAAATTTATTAATGGAATAATAGCAAATATTTAATAGTATTTGTGTTAATCAAGTACTTTTCTAAGAACTTTAAATACAACAACTCTTTAATACCCATAATAACCATATCTATTAAACAGGTACTACCATCATTCCCATTTTATATATGAGAAAGCAGAGGCACAGATGGATTAAGAACTTACTCAAGGTCAGACAGATAGTAATAGAAGAACCAAGATTCTTCCCCAATTCATGTCCAGTGTCCATGCCCTTAGCACCACTATGCCGTTCTGTCAAGAGGACCAAATGACTTTGAGGAAGAGCAAGGAGGCATGGGGGAGGTATCTTCATCACTATAGCTTGAAATAATGTGATATTGATACATAAGTAAGTAAATATGCCAATGAAAGGAACTGAAGCACCTATAAACAACTTACACATTTGATTTATGAGCATGAAAACATTTTAGATCAACGAGAAATGAATAACATATTAAACAGATGTTACTGGGGTAAATGACATGAGATCCCTGGCTCATTTCATGCAAAAAAAAAAAAATCAATTCTAAGTGGATTAAATATGTTAAACATAGAGGCAAAATTTTAAAATATTTGAAGTAAAATTTATGAAAACACATTCATAAACTTGAGGTAGGAAATCATTTTAAACACAAATGAAGCACAAATCATACGAGAATGATAAAGTTGTCTGCATTGAAATTAAAAATATCTGCATAACAAAACATACCATTGAAACAAGTGAAAAGACAGAAAAAGCTAGGAGGAGGTATTTATTATACATAACTAACAAATAATTAGTATCCAAAATATATAACAAACTCTTACAAATCAGTAATAAATATGTTAGGTACAATAGCTAGGATCTGTTCTAGGGACAAGGGTCCCCATTTGCCTTGCTTTGGTGCTGCCTCCAGCAATCGCCCCACTTGGGAAGAAGGACAAGGGCAGGTACTTCATTTTGCTGTTGCCCCACCCTTAATCCTATCCCCAGCAACTGCTACATCTGGGGAAGGAGGGAAAGCTTTACTTATCTGGGAATTCCCCAGCCTAGGCATACTAGGATTTGGAAAGTGACCCAGAGTAACCTAAGGCTAATTATTATGTCATTAGCTTAGCTTAAATCTGGTGGTTCATTCCCCCCTCCAGCTAGGGCTTTTAGAGAAGGAGCTCACCTAGGCAGATACAACCTTGAGAACACCTGTTAATCATTTGGTAACATACCATACCTCCCAAAAATCCTTTCCCCAGAATAAGCCAACAAAAGGAAACAACTCGAGAATTCCCAGAGAGCAAGTCAGTTAGTCAATAAATCAGTGAGTCAGTCTGTCTATCTCCACTCACAGAGACAGACCTGTTTTGTTTTATAATAAAAAGAAATGGCTTCCTGCTTGTGGTCACTCAATGGCACTGGCCCTGCTTGTGATTTTTGTTCAAGCAAGGAGCCAAAGAACTAGAATAACGGTCCACCAAGAGACTGGACCTGACACTTTGGTGTGTCTGGTCATTCTTTGGCCAAGAACACACCAAAAATTGAGAACAGACAAGCCACCCTGACAAGCAGACTAATAACCAACAGAAAAAAACAGCCAAAAATTTGGGGAGGAATTTCATAGAATAAGAAACATAATGGGTGAAAAAATATATGGAAAGATGTTCAATGTAAACAGTAATCAGAGAAATGTAAATTTAACCAATGTTCAAACGGCCAAAAGAAGCCAGTTTGAACCATCATGCTGGAGCTCATCGTCCCCATCTCTTTCCAACCTGGCATTGCCACATTCAATGATTTCATGTTGGTAAGTTGGTATAGGCCATTTGAGAAGATTTACACCATGAAAATGGGCAAATTCTACAAATCAGGGTTGTTTTTTTTTCTCTATTTACTAGTTTACCTACATATATTGACTTTAACTCAAAATGAAATATTATTTCACATCTACCTGATTTACAAAAAGTAAATTACAAAAAGTTTAGAGCATAACAATAGCAAGTATATGGAATTCTCATACTCTGCAGGTAGGATCATAAAATGATATAACTACTTAGAACAATTTGGCAAATCTGTAAAATGTATATGTATGTTGTGTGTGTATGCATGTATATATAATATATCTAAAAAATTTAAAGATTACATCAGATAGCCAAAAACTTAAGTCTAACAATACCAAGAATGTAGGAAAACACTAATTCTCATACACTGTGAGAGTATGATTTAGCATTACCCAGTTAAAGATCAATTTGGCTATATTTAGTGAAAATGGAGAAATGCCTTCCTATGACCCATCAATCTGGTTGCTAGATATATTAACCTAGAGAAAACTTTCACACAGATACCCAAAGGACAAGCTCAACAATTTCCACTGTAGCATTACTCTGTACAGAGTTATTTTTGCTAGAGAATAAATGTCATAAGATACTACAGAGCAGTTAAAGTAGGCCAGCTAGATCTATCTACGTCCACATAGATAACTCTCAAGCCAATGCTAGGTGAAAAGAAGTCATAGAATGGCATGTACAGTATGATACCATTTATGTTGTTTTATAAGAAAATACAAAACACCATTTATTTATGGATAAATATATAGTGAAAATATTAAAATATAAACTGAATATAAACCAAATTAATGGTTATGCTTGCCTATGGGGAAGAGGAAAGATCTATAGACAGAAGCATAAGAGAAATATCAGTAATGATTTATTTCTTTAAGAAAAAAGATCTGAAGGAAATATAATATGTTAACATTTGTTAAATTTGATGGCAAGTACATGGGTGTTTAGAACATTATTTTTTGCTTGTACTGATTTGAAATGTTTATATTTTTTCTTTTTTAAGAAAAATAATATATTTCCCTTAGCTTCCTGAATTTGTTTTTGGGAGTGGAAAAACCAGTAAACTCGGAGCCAAACATAGGTTCTAATGCAAGCTCTTCATTCGATAGCTCTGTGTCCACAAACAAGGCTCCTGAGTTTTAAATGAGAATGTAATAACTGCCTTGCAGAGAAAGATTAAATGAGATACCACGAGTCAGAGGGCATATGATACTAGCCTCTGTATTAGTTTGCTAGGACTGCCGTAACAATATACTGCACACCGTGTGGCTTAAATAACAGAAATGCATTGCCTCACACTTCTGGAGGCTAGAAATCCAAAATCAAGGTATCTGCAGGGTTGATTCCTTCTGAGGCCCATCAGGGAAGAATCTGGTCCAGACCTCGCCCCTTGGCTTGTAGCTGGCTATCTTCTACCTGCCTTTTTACATCACCGTCCCTCTATGAGCAGCTGGGTCCTTCTTATAAGCACACCAGTCACACTGGATTGGGGTCTACCCTAATTACCTCGTTTTAACTGTAAAGGCCCTATCTCCAAATGTGTTCATATTTTGAGGTACTGGGGGTTAGAGCTACAACATAGAATTTTGGGGAGCCACAATTCAACCCACAAAACCTAAAGTATGTAGTCGATACTTAAATATATATATATATATATAGGCGTTCAAACACGGAACAGAGTAATGTCCCCGATTTCTCAGGGAAGCATTCCAAATTTCCAAATCTTTCTCCTTTAAAGTGAGAAACTCTTAGCTCCCTCCTGCTTCAGAAACTCCTTGGCCTTAAAATTAATGTGGATTATAGTGCAGAGAAACCAGCTAGGAACACAATGCACTGGACTCTTTGATACAGAACTCTATTTAGTCCTTTTTAACTTTGTAGGAATGATGATCAGAGAACCTGTGTGTGAGAGGACTCTTTCTGTTACAAGTAACAGAAACCCAATTCAATCCAACAAAAAGAAGGATTTTTGCCTCCCAAACTTCTAAAGTCCATGAGTTTACTTCATGCACAGTTGAATTTCTCTTACCCCTCCATTGCTCAGGTCTACCTTCTACAGATAGACTTTCCCAGATAGTGCCACAGAGGTCCAATGAGGGCTTTCAAATTATATCCTACTAGTTTAGCAACACAAGAAGAAAAATACAAAACTCCTCTTTTCTAAAATTTCCAGAAAGAATTCCAGGTTTCCCAACATGGGCAATGTAGCAAGACCCCATCTCTACAAAAAATAAGAAAATTAGCTGGGCACAGTGGCTGGAGCTTGTAGTCCCAGCTACAGGGGAGGCTGAGGGGGAGGATCGTTTGAGCTTAGGGCTATGAGGCTGCACTGAGCTGTGATCTCACCACTGCACTCCAGCTCTGGGCAACAGAGTGACACCCTGCCTTTAAAAATAAAAAATAAAATAAAATAAAGAATTCTGGATTTTATGATTATATGCCTATTCCTGGACCAATAAGTATATCTAATAGATGCTGGGCTCTCATCTACTATGCTTGGTCCATGTACCTGCCTCAGAGTTTAGGAGAGGGATCAACCACCCCCCATCCTCCAACCATATGGATTGAAATGGGCAAAGCCTGGTTTCCCAAAGAAAAATTGAGGTGCTGTTATCAGAGGGAAAATGGAAGGCAAAGCAACAGATATGCATTATGGCAGGCTCAAGCTGTATTCTCAGGAAAAAAATACCATTAGTCACAAAAGGGGTGGGGTCCGAAAGCATGGCAAACTCAGTATAAACTCATCATCACAGCTTGAAAAAAATGAAAAATATATTTTCTACTGCTGGTGGGTCAACACTGCATTTTCATATGGACACATAATTATGGTAAGTCACAGTTATTATTTGAAAGCTTCCCTGTAGGTATTAGCAAACAGCTAATGAAGAGTGACACTGAAAGGTTGTTTAACTCATCCCCAGCCACTGATAAAATCACACATAAGCCTTCAACTTTTGAAGACCTACAGAAACAAGGCGCCGTAATAATCATTCCATTATAATTAAATTATTAAGAAAAATGATATATGCTGTCTTTTCTAGCACTCTCTATGCAACGGAATAACTCCTTTTGTACATGCAATTAATTAATTTGTTGTAGCAATTAGTTTCAATGCTCTTGTGAAGCGTGCTAATCTCTCACCAGGGTAAAAGGAGGCACTCGGATAAAAGTCCTGCTTCTGGGGAGGGGTGAATTTCCAACCTGATAATGACTTCTGGATCAAAATATGTTCCCGCACCCCAGGGATTGTCCACACGGAGTTCAAAAGTCTGTGAAAAAGAAGATAACCTCATCAGATGTGACATGTCAACTGCCAATTAGAACTCTCCTGCTTGAGACTTGGCCTCCTTAGATTTCTGTCCAGCGGTAGAGTCGGCCACGGAAATCAGGCAGTTTTTGCTCCCTCTGTAATACTCTATCACAATTAATGACAGTGTCACACTGTACTTAACGTAAATTAATTCTGTGTTTGTCCAAATAACCCAATACAATTTGTTTAAGTTTCATATGTAGCCAGATTTTTTAATGCATTGCCTAGCCAATGGAAAAGACGTTAGTCTACAGAGAGTTTTGAGTGTCTTTTAAGTCAGGAATTAAATAAATAAGGGGCTCACCATATGTGCAGCCCAGGATATTGCTCGCAGCATTTAGCAGGGTCAGATTATCAAGTTTCATTATTTGATACATTTTCAGGCTTGCCACAGAGTCGTAAGGAATTGGTGGGAGCAGCAAATCCATTTTAAAATGGGTTTATCGCTTCATCAGGTATTCATTTAAGCAGAATCTACAGCATAACTGGATCTCTTTGGCCCTATGTGACATGTTTTTCCAAATGGAATGATAATAAGTATAGAGATATACTGCGTAGTTAAAAACTTCCCATCTCCACGAAGCACCCAGATATTCAAAGGAAGAATTACTTTCATTCTCAAGCCACTGATCACTAGAGGATCAATGGCCAGCTGCTGTAGGGCCCTGCTAAAGAGAAATCTAGAGATGCCACAGTCCTTCTGGCTGTCAGTGAAGGAAGCAAACAGCTATGTTATAGAGAAACCATCATGAGGAATTTAGTTTCTGGTTAGAAAAAAATAATAATTGAGCATTAAAAGAAGTATTATATTTTCTTATAGCTACTAAGCCATATTAAATAGGGAAACAGCACAAAATTAAGAAGATAAAATTCAAAAGAAATAGTATTAAGAAATATCAAGCTATTTCATTGTAAATAATGCATGTGATAACACACTAATCCATAGTCTATAAAATCCAACTTGTAATCAGAAATGAAAATTGTGAACTCACTAAGCTCGTGTATGATGTCTTCCATTTAATCAATTGTATTCCTGACCCCAAAAAAATCACTTCAAAATATAAATTATTTATTTCCAAATAGATATTGACATTATATTTTCAAAATATAAATAGCTATAGGTAATGTAATGATATGTACAATAGTTTCATATAACACAGTCTTCTTAATTAATAAATTCCATATATTACTATCATTGGAATACTATCAAATATGTAAACTATCACCCTTATTAGTGATAATCCTATATCAAAGGGCATATCTTAGATCTGCTATTTAAGTGGGTTGACTCCTGTTCCACAGTCGAGACTACTGGTTCTCAACCTTGGCAGCACATTAGAAACACCTGGAGAACTTGTAAAAATACCTTTTTTCCAGGCAAATCGAATCAGAAGATGGACTAAGGATTTGCCCCCAGCATTAGTGGCTTTTAAATCTCCCCCTGTATTTCTACTGTTCAGACGAAGTTGAGAACCATTAGTCCAGATCACTAGCTCTCAGTGAGAGTAGAGGCCTCAACGTCACCTGGGATCTTATTAAAAATGCAAATTAGATCCCACCAAACCCACTGAATCAGCTGAATCAGAGATTCTGGGGGAGGTGAGCAGTGGCTAAGACTCTCCAGGTGATTCTGATGCAACCTGAGTTTTGAGATCCACTGATCTACTGCTTGGAACAGCCCATCCAGGGCAAGTTTGGATCTCTACGGCAAATGCACTGGTTGTCACCATTCACTGGTCCCAAGTAGGAAGAGCAAAAGGCCAGGGGTGGATCCAGGCTTTGAAGAGCTTAAAGACTATACAATTTCAAAATCTTTTTTAAGAAAGAAAAAGAATATAAAATTAGGTACAAAGTAAATATCCATTTAAAGTGAGATAAATCACACCACATTTTAAAATTTTAATTCTACCAAATATCACAAAACCAAAAACCAAACCACAAAAGAACATAATACTTTTATTAATTCATTGACTGGAAGTTTTTCTACAGAATAGTCTTTGCCTTTCCACATGATAAAAATTTTCTAATATTTTCTGTAGAAAGAGAAATGATGAATCTTTCCTCTAGCATAGTGATCAAAAAAATTGTTTTTATTATTGACAATTTACAAAACATGCCTGCAGGGTTATTGTTGAATGTGGGAAAACCTCTCTCAGGTTTAATTCATATATGAGTTGTAAGGATCTTAGGGCATTTTATAATACATATTTCATTGTAGCAACTGATCTTAAACACCCTTTGAATTGAAGAGTCTCTAGCCACGGACTTGGAAATGTTCTGGGCAAATGAGGGGTATAATATTTGATTCATGACATACTAAATCCACTTTGCACAGACTTTTAATAAATTAACTTCCCTTATCAACCCACCACCTACATAACTCATTTTACCTCTGTGGGGAGGAGGAAGAGGTGGTGCACAGAGCCAGGAGTGTTAAGAAAAATTCCTCCCAATGGAAACTAAGTGAAGAGAATCATGGTTCCCCTGAAAGAGAAGAGCAACCTTTGGGATTATAGGCAGATGGAAAAATGTGCATGGTGAACTGAGGTCATAGGACATATTTCTTTCCCTCTATTGATCTAAAAAGTGTGGTGCTTTGGGCTCTGAAACTGGAAAGGTCCAGCAGTGCCTAGTGTGACTTTGCAGATAGCGAACTCAGGCAAAGATGCTTCCTGTGGTGTTCAGCTCCAAAGCCAACTTGCTATCTTTGTGAGGTTTGATCATTCACAAATAGAAGACTAAAGCCCCTGATCACATATATCCCGGGTGAGAATGATCATTTAGACAAATGGGTTTTTGTTTTGATTTACTCCTAAAGCAGCAAATAAGCAGACAAAACTAAGTATAAGGGACAAAGATACAAAGACTGATACAAATAGCATCCCCTCCCTGTTACCACCTAGAGGTACAGCTAAGGCACACAGTGAACTAACCACTCCCGAGAGGAGTTGTACTCTGGTCTTTTATACCCCCAGACCCGTCAGCACCCAGAAACACCTTATTTAATGTATAAAAATAATAATTCTACTACTTAGGGAAGACATATCTAGGTTCCAGTTATTAAAATTCCTGCGGAGCCTGCACTGGTCTCTCTCTTTACACACACCTGCTTTATGGACTCAGGAGTTTTCCATTTTTGTCTACTCAAAGGCAGAGTGCCTAGAAATAACAAGTGTTCTACACATTTTTGTAAGATGAATTAATGGATAAGCCTACAGTCTACAGGATTATCAGGCAGAATGTCATAAGTGCATGCATGAGAAACAAAAAAGTGTACCTGGCACAGTGTTATTTATTAAACCTGATAGTTTAATAAATAGCTGCTGAAGTGAACATTTGTTTACAAGCTGTCTTTTATCAGTATTTGTCTTCTTACAGACTAAAAAATAAGAAAAAGAGAGATCATATCTTGTTGAGAAACTCAGGAACAGCTTAATGAAGTAGGTGGCATTTTGGATGGGTTTTGAAGGATGGAATTTGACAGATGACATATTTAAAGAAAATATTCCAGATGGAGAGAACCTCATTAGCAAGACACACAAAAGTAAGAAAGCATGAAGTGTGTTTGGAAAACAGCAAGTAATACAGTTGAACCGAGCTGTAGTATGCCTAGAGGGGAGAAAACTGGACCGGATGTTTAGAGCTGGAGTGTCAAGCTAAAGAGTTGAGATTTCTTTCAGTGGGAACGTGGGCGCCACGGCAGTTTTGATAAGGAGAATGATGTGATCAGGGTGTAATTTAAGAAGATGATTCTGTCAGCAAGGATGCAGCAAGTACAAGAGAAGACCATAGAGCCACGAGACCGCTCAGGATATTAAAACAATAATTCATGTTTGAAGCAACAAATTGTAACTAGGATAGTAGCTCTGGAAATAGGAAGGAAAGGATGAATGTGAGAACAAGATAAGGGAAGTTTCTGACAGATGTCTCAAGTGGGGGAATTTGCAAGCAGGTTAAATAGGGCACAAAATGGAGAGAGTATCACTCAAGAGACCTTTGACATTTGAAATCCAGAATCATCATGGTAAGCTTCCTAAGAACATGCTGCATAATTTCCAAGTGTTGATTCTCGAGATGTGCCCAACAGACCAGTAGTTGAACAGGTCTGGACCTTTGGAAGTCACCTCCAGACCTAACCATGAAAGTCTAGGAAGCTTGCAAAGATAGGAACTGTGTCTGTTTTCTTCACCAACGAATACTCAGTGCATAATTTGGTATCTCTTAAGAGTGGTTGTTTAAGATATATTTGTTGGATAAAAGAATAAAAATTATATAATAGAGTCAATAGGAAAGATTAGAATAGCAAAGTATAATGAGTGTAGAAATTAGAGAAATGGATCAAATATAGAACATTAAATAACACCTGCAAATTATACTTTGCAAGAGGAAGAAAACCATCTAAGACCAGAAGTAATACTATGACACTATTGTTATAGAATAATAGCTCCTAACCCTTAAAGAAGTTAAAACTCGTATGCTTAAAGTTTACTGGAAGATAGGAGAGAATTTGTACCTAGGCTATTTCTGGACCTTGGGAACAAAAACTGCAATAATAAAAGTTGATGCTGGTTTTTTCAAAGTTAGTTTTAGAAAGAAATAGGGACAATTCAGTCTCCCACAGTACCCATTCTGAGTAATCACCCTTTCTGGGTACTCTGTAGAGGTTAGGGAGGGATTGTGTGAATATTGTGATTCCAGAATGTTTTTGTTTTTTTTTTAATAACAGAGATCAAGTCTGTTACTCCTTAGTTTAAGACCCTTCAGTGACTTCATATTACACTTAGGAAAAATCCAAACTCTTAACATTGCCCACATTGTCCTGCAATACCTGTTCCCTGCCAACCTCTTCTGTCCTATCTGGTGCCTCCACCTCCTGCAGCCATGACATCCCAGACACACCTACCATCTTCAGTTTCCCCAAATGGGCTCTGCTGCCCCCTGTTTTTTTCTTCTGTTTGGAACACCATGCCCCAACCACCACTTCTTTCCTCAACCCACAGCGTGATCTGGTTAGCATCTACTAATTCTTCAATCTCAGTTCAAACATAACGTCTTTGGGGAAGCCTTTCCCTTCCCCTTAGCTTAAGTCAGAGTCCCTATTATTTGCTGCTAGAGTTCTAGGTATCTTCTCTTTACAGCCTTTAACATAGTTTGTAATTGAACACTCATTTGTCCTCTTTTTAAGCGTCATGCTCTGTCAATATACCATCATCTCCATGGAGGAACTGTTAGCTTTGGTTGACTTTTATACTCTGAGCATCTAACAGAGTAACTGGCATACAGTGGTTCTTTACAAATATTTTTAATAATAATAATAGCTAATTTTCTCACCTCTGTTAAGCATTTACTAAGTATTTATATGAATTGAAGGCAGTAGAATATAGTATAAAAAGCATGGCCTTGAAAATTGACAGCCTGGGTTCAAACCTTAGCTTTACCACTTATTAAATGTGCAAACTCAGGAAAAATTATTTAATTCTTCCAAGCATCCCCATCAATAAAATGAAGATAATGTAGAGTTTTTGCAATGATTAGGTAACTGAAAATTCAAGAGATTGATTAACCTGCCCAGGGTCTTAAAGCTATAAGCAACAGAGCTGGGAACCAAACTCAAACAACCTGAAAGTCCTATTAACCACTACACATGGAAATACTAATGTATATTATATATAATACAGAAATTATTTCCATCTCTAAAATTACTGTGTAGACAGGTGGAAACATTCATAAGCACCTGTACCTCCTTCTCACACCCCACCTTGCTCCCTCCTCTTCTTCAAAGCAACAAGTAGGCTGCTAGTTCTACACTCAGAGGAAAGTATACCAAGAAGTGAACTCAGGCCAAGATTATCTTTCCCACCAATGCCACAGAGTCAAAAACAGAAGAGAAAGACCAATAATTGCAGGTGCCCTGGAGCAGCTTGGTGACAAACACTGCTGCACTCCTATCTTGCTTCTCAGTGGAATATCTGTCACTTCACCAGATTCCAAATGCCACTCCTTTGCATGTATACACCAATATGCTTAAATCTTGCACATAGTCTGTGTCCAGTGATCCTTGATAGCAAAGTATTAGTGACCCAATCCTTTCCAGACCTAATGATATTTCACTCCAATAGCCTAGTGCTATAGCTCATATGAAACAAATAAGGCACCCATGCATAAAATTAACACCGTAAGCTCTCTAGACAGTGATAAATTTGGAAAGGAAAACAGGCCCACATAATCATTCCATCCCTCTTGAAGGCAGATTTCCCATAAAACTTTGAGTTACCTATGGTCTTGACCTGTAAAGCTCTTTTGCAAATTATGCCATCATCACCCAGGAAACACAATAGGACATGTGCAGTCAAGGTGGAAATAAAGGGTATAAAGAAGCTGTGGAGAAGATGCTTAGAAATATGACCACTTCATTTTATGTGCAAAAGCAATTGATCTCTAAGCATCGAGAGAGCTCTCAGCTTGTCCTTTGCTGTTATCCTCTCCGCTGGTGCCTGCATTTAATTTGTATGTAAACGGGTCCTGAATTCTCTCGTCTTATGCAGAGGTAGCGGAAGGTGGTTGTGTGCCTTGGAAACCATTGACAAGCAGCAGTGTCAAAAGTACCATCATGAAAAAACAAGATTTCCCTCATTTCCTCAGAAATCACTGGGGAAGTGCCTCTGCCTCTGAAAGTGTGAGTCTCATGAGGACACTCACAAGTAAACCCGTGTGTCCTGGGAACCACACAATGAACTGTATCTACTGCTGAGGCTTCAAACAGTGGGTTCTGGAATCTGGAAGCTGAACAATGTTGGTTTCAAAAATTCCCATTTATAGGTTTTGAAGAAAAAAAGGAGGTAGTCTTTGCTGCAGGAATGCCATTAGACATCCCTGAGAAGAGGAAAATGAAGGATTTGATTTATTTAGGGGACACATCGTTAATATGCCAGTTGTAAGAATGAGTTTTCAGAATATATAATTTAGTGAGTGTACGTGTGTCTCAATCACTACCGTACACTCACTAAATTATATATGTGAGTGTGTTTGATGGTTTCCTTCTGATATTATTGGTATTTATGTTTCTTGTGTCATTTGAAGAAGAAAATGATAATCATTGTTGTCTAAGTTTCTCTTTTTCAGGAGGCAAACTGGTAAACATTCCCTTTTGGCCCCCTCCAGGTGGGGGTCCTGAACCCCAACAGAGAAGTTTACATATTAAATTGATGACATGAGTCTCTATGGAAAAGGAAAGGCAAGCTAAAATATGCCCTGGGGAAATTCTAAGGTGCAGGAATGTGATCTCGTTTCTGTCTAACCAAAGCATTAATATTAATAGTGAGTTAGGCATACTTCCTTAGCAAGCAACTCTTCTCCCCAGGGTGTTCTCTCAGCGCTCACAATCACCCTGGTTCTGATTCTGTTTCCTGACTTTGAAATCTAGGCAGCAGGATGTTAGCCCGCAGAGTCCTCCTTTTCCTGACAGGTTGGAAAGAACCCAGACTCGTCCTCCAATTGCGATACACACGTGGCTCCTTAGTTACTCAGGAATTTCCTTCTTCTCCCTCCATTATGGGTTCCTTTCCCTCTATTTCCCCCATCCTCCTGTCATACTGAATTATACCATTTCCAATAGTAACAATCCTAGATCCTTGAATTATGGGAGTTTAGGTTTCATTAATTAGGTTAATTAAATGAAAAGTAATTAATATTCTTAAATTGCACATGCAACACAACCCACCAGAAGCGAAATTACACTCTGCCGTGATCAGGATTTCCACTCTCATGAGCACAGCTTTGCACTTCTCAGTCCAACGGTAGTGGTACATGCCTTTGGAAATCTGGAGGAAATATGGGAGTAAATGTTGTAATTACTGATAAATAACATGAGGCGCGTTGTTCAGGATTGTCGATTTTTATGTGTTGTAACTTGTGTTTATTCATAAAGCATATCAATGAACAACAAGGAAGATTACCCCATTTTGTACCTCATAAAGATCATTCTAAAAAGCTACTCACATGTTAGAGCTGCCATAAGCACATTGTGAGTCATTTTGGGATTATGAGAGATTGATTCCATTTCTTAACTTCTGTTTTGACTTCTTGAAGGAAGATCAGGTTTCTATGCAAAATGGACACAAGGACTTTTTTGTAAAAAGAAAGAATGTCCCCCACCTTATTAAAAAACTCCTAATGAGGATTGTTGCTAAAATATAGTGTAAACTCACTTCAATCTACATCATTCTTTTCTTCCCAGTAACTGCATCTTCCGGTAGGTGTGCACAAATAAACAATTTTCAATATTGGAAAAATATGTCTTTATCTGCTTGAACCTCAATGCACTAAGACATTAAAGCTGAAATAACATTTTAAAGTTTGTTCATCCCAATCATTTTACAGATGAGTAAGTGAAGACCCAAAGAGAGAAGTGGTTTTGTAAAAAATAACACTAACAGATTTTATAATTGTACAGGATCAGAATACCTAGAATATTATATTTAAACTTTCTGTGAAGGATGCTGGATTGAATGCCTGTGTTCATCTTCTCTCTTTATACCTAAAATATTAGTAAATAAAGATTTTTTCAATATGAACTGATAACAGCAAAGAGACTAGGAAAGGAGGCAGCCTGTGGATGAGAGATTCCACAGATTTCTAGAACATAGAGATGGATAAAGAAGAAATAATTAATGGAAGAAGGCAGAGGTAGCCAGTGTTAACATGTGTGGCAGATGGCTAGAGGTAGGAAAGTCCCAAAGTGGCCAAAGTCCAGTAGACCCAGAGAAAAACCAGCCCAGTAGATAGCAGAGGGACAGATGGTTTTTGAAAGGAAGATTCCTGAAATAAAAGGTGAATGCCAATAAAATGGAGCTTTAAGGAAGGCAGAGAGGGTTGGGATGTCTATGACAGGGGAATTTTATGACAAGATGAAAATAAAACTAATTATATAAAAGAAGAATATAATCATAACTAGCAGTCAGACCTAACCTAGAACTAAATATGTTAAAATTGTTGAGAATTCAATTCAACATTTCTTGAGCATTTACTATGTATATATTTAAAAAAACTGTTAGCATTATAAATTGAACAAGAAAAAGTCCTTGTTCTCCAGGAGCTTAGGTCTGGTGATGCGGAGAAACATATAGATGGCCTGACTTACAATTTTTTTGACTTTATGATGGTGTGAAAACGATACACATTCAGTAGAAACCATGTTTCAAGGACTCCTACAACTATTCTGCTTTTCACTTTCAGTACAATTCAATAACCTACATGAGATATTCAACAATTTATTGTAGAATAGACTTTGTGTTGATGATTTTGCCCATCTATAGGCTAATGTATGTGTTCTGAGCAGGTTTAAGGTAGGCTATACTATGCTATGATGTTCAGTAAGTTTGGTATATTAAATCCATTTTCAAGTGATGGTTTTTCAATTTATTATGGGCTTGTCAGAACATGCTCCATGGTAAATCAAGGAGCATCTGTGCAATGTAAGGCACACTCAGTAAGAATGAATCAAACAACTTGTGTTAGCTTAAAAAGAGAAAGACAATTTGACTCTGGAATCCAGAAAGATTCTGTATTAGACTTTGGCCTTAAAAGACAGATAGGACTTTGAAAATTAGGAAATGATGATAGGAAAGCCTTTCAGGAGGCAAGAATAAGGAGAGCTAAGTCATGAATGCTAGGAAGGAACACTCACGTTTAGGATGGTGAGCATGGGGTAGGTGAGAAGAAGACTGAGATGAATCAAGTCTTGCCATGGAGAATGCATTTTCCAGATCAAGAAGATCCTGAAATCACAGAGAAAGGGATTTAGATATATTTAAAATGTTTCAGGGGTATATAAGCATCGAATGTATTCAATGTAGGAGAAAAGAAATCATCTATTTTTTAAAGCAATCCCTATTAACTCACATTCAATAAAAACACACCTGTCTTAAGAGAAAAGTTTGATGAGTTTTAACAAATGTATATATTTATGTAACCACTATCCTAATGAAGATCTAGAACATTTTTATCACTTTTCCCAGTCAGTCCCTGTACTCCTTAGCCAGGCAACTATTGATCTGACTTCTATCACTGTAGGTGAGTCTTGTCTGTTCTACAAATTGATATTAAATATAAATGGAATTACATAGTATGCACACTTTGGTGCCTAGCTTTATTAACTCAGCATCGTGTTTCTTGAACTCCATTTTGTTTTTCTGTTCTCCACCCATGTACCTTGGTAGGAAGCTTTCTGAACAGAACTTGCCTACTCTCACAGACTCTGCAGTCAGCCTCTGTCCTAGTTATCTACCATTGTGTAACAAACAACCCCAAAACTTAGTAACTTAAAACAGCAAGTAATACTGTAATAAGCAATATTGGACTTGTTCTCCTTACAAATTAGCCATCTGGGCAGGACTTGATGGGGCACAGCTCCTCTGTGCTCCACATTGCATTGGTAGGGCAGTTTAACTGGGGATGGAGTATTCACTTACAAGACGACTCATTCAAATAGTCAGAAGTTCGTGTTGGCTTCTGACTGAGAGCTTGACCAGGGTGGTCAGTTCCTCTCCACAAGGCTGCTTGGGCTTCCCCTCAGTATGGTGGCTAGATTCCAAGATTGAATATTCGAAGGACAGAGAATGGAAGTGAAACCTCCTGATTTTTAAAGGCCGTGTCCCAGAAACTGGCACATTACTTTTACGGTATTTTATTAGTGAAGCAGTAACAGAGCTTATCCAGATCCAGAATCTAAGTACAGGGACATGGACCCCTTCTGCTACAGGGAAAGAGTAACAAGGATTTTGTGAGCATTTTTAATCTACCATACCTTCCCACTCAAGGAGAGGTCTTTTACATAAAAGATTTATTAAACAGCAAAGGAAATTTACACTAGATGCCTACACGAATTAATCTAGTCTTCTTGTCAGACATTTGATGAAAACAAATACAGGAAGGAGAATGACCAAGGGGGACAAACAGAATAATAGTACGGGAAACAGAACTGATACAGGTTGTTGAAAATAATTTTTCCACTCTAATTTTAATTAAATTCTAGTTAACCTGTCCTTATCCCCAAAGATAGTAGAGAGGATATTACTACTGTAGAATAAGCGTAGATTGCTATTTTTTTTACAAAGCAATATTAGAATAAGAAAGGATTCCTGGAAATTATATATTTAATTACCAAAATATAAAATTTGCTAGAGAGGTTGAATCTTAGAAGGGATACGGCTGAAGACCAAGTTAGACATCTGAAAGATAACACAAAAATATATCAGTCTGAACTTAAAGCTAAAAGACAAAATGATGAAGCAGAAAAAAATTAAAGAACACAGAAGCTAGATCCAGAAGGCACAACATCTGTCTACTAAGCATTCCATAAGGAGAATAGAGAATTAAAGGAAAGGCACTAGCAAGAAAAGGAAAAGTTTCCCTAAAAAGAATGCATGGATTTTCAGATTGAAAAGTTGCCAATATCAAGAAGAAGGAATGACAAAAGGTTCACACAATCACTTTCTGGTGAAATTTCTGAACTTTAAGTTTAAAAAGAAAGCATTAAAGGACTCCAGAGAGAAGGGAAACTATCTTGTAGTAAAAAAAGAATCAGATTAATGACAACATTAACATTACTAATGCTGAATTCTAAAAGAGAATAAACTAATGCCTACAAATGTCTGAGGAAAAATGCTTTGAACTTATCATTTTATGACTAGCCAAACTATCAAGCAAATGTATGAACAAAATAATATTTTCAGACATGTGAGGACTCAGAAAACTTATCCTTCAAGACGTTTTTTGAAAATAGCACATAAAGTTATCTTCTAGCAAAAAGAAATAAAGAATTCAAGGAAAAGAATGAGACCTAAACAAGAGTGCAATGACATGATATCCCAGGATTCTAGAAACAAATAGAAGTAGAAGCCTCTGGAAGAATAATTTAATTACATTGCTCAAAAAAATGCAGAAAATCTTAATGAGGCTTTCATGAAAAAGCAAAAAAATGCATTTGGAAATTCTTGGGGAGTTGGGGACGACCTCTACAAGAAAGTCATCTTCCAAATATGAACCCAACTATTGAGTAAAAGAAAGAAGAATCCATTTGATCTTAATTCTGAGAATATTCTCCTTCAAATGGCACAGGTTTCGTGACATAGCATTATATTTCCTTCTCTCTGCATTTAATTATTAACATCTTAGTTTAGTTCTGCAATGAATAAAACTTATATAATCATAGTATATTAAGTACTGTTTATTGTTGTAATTTTTATA
This sequence comes from Lepilemur ruficaudatus, assembly GCA_963574885.1. Lineage (NCBI taxonomy): Eukaryota > Metazoa > Chordata > Mammalia > Primates > Lepilemuridae > Lepilemur > Lepilemur ruficaudatus. The sequence goes on from CAUYRT010107126.1 coordinate 76,140, forward strand.
ATCAACCTGTGGACAGCTCTTAAAAGCCTAAAATGAATCTCTCTCTTTCTCTCTCTAGCTCGACCTCCCTCTCTCGGAAATATATGTATTTTTGTCTATCAACCTAAAAAGAAGAAAAAATATATATTTATATATATATGTATATATGAATGACATACACACATAGACACACACATTTCCTTACAGATATCTCCTCTGTAAAATCAGTGGAATAGCTGAGCAGGAGGGAAAAAGAGTGGAGGAGAATGTAGACATACTAATTTCCTAATTTTATATAAGTAGACCCTCATTAAGATTAGTGGCTCAAAAACCAGAGATTTAGGTATAAAATTTACATTTCTAAAGTAACAATTTGAAGAACTAAAAAGAATAATATAACTATTATAAAAATATTCAGAGTGAGTGGAAGGTAGTATTACATGCACTAAATTTCTCATTAAATAAAAAAATAGGATTAGAAATACACCTCTATATAGTATATATATAGATAGATACAGATAGATAGATAGATAGATAGATAGATAGATAGATAGATAGATAGTATTATCGAGGTAGTCAACATTTGGGGGGGTGGGAGTGGGAAGGGAACCCAAGAGACCACCCCACTGCTCCCAGGAAGGGACCTGCCCTTTTTTGAGGCAGCTCTCTTGAGAGGAAGGCAAACCCTTCTAGCTCAGCAGCTGAGGGGCGGAGCACTGCAGCCCTGGAGCGGGCTCTGTGTGATGCACCACAGCATCCACTACAGGGAACAGCTGGGCTGCTGTTAATACTTTCGACTTCATATCAAGGGGATTCAATATTTGAGGTTTTGTTGTATGTAGATTTTCTATGTTACCAGGTAACTATGGGGTGGTTCTTTCCTAGTTGTATTAAAAATATTATTACTGTTAGAAATAGTATAGAAGTATTTTCAAATTATTCTTTCCAATATGTATATCTTTTTTACAATAGACTCTGTAAAACCATATGCAATTAGAACATATTTGCTCAAACTCTCCAAAACATATTCCTCTTCTTATGCAAAATGAAACCTAAAATGTGTGAAAGCCTCATCTCTCCTAATTACAACTTCTCTTTTAAATTTACTCTACTTCCACTCTGTATCATGAAAAGGTGGTAGTTATATTCAATTCCACAACTCTGTTGCCTATAGGTTACAAATATAGTAAGATTTTGTTAATTTGGTTTCTACTAAACTGGATTTGTAATTATTATAACAGAGGACGGTTGACATTCATTTTTGTTCTATGCTTTTTAAAATGAAACTGTAGAGCAATTTTTATAGAAATAATATATATTCATAAAATATTCAACAATTACAGGAGAGTATAAACAATAAGACAATTAATCACTTAAAAGCATACCACTCAGAAATAACCAGTTTAACATCACTGTAGGTATCTCTGGACAGATGGATAGTGGATGGATGAAGACATGTAAGTAGATAAATAGATAATAAAAAAACATTTACATAAATGTACTTACATGTACCTACCACTTTACAGAATCTCCTTTATTTTTATAGCAGAGTAATGACTATATGTCAAATTCTTAAAATATTTGTGACAATAATTTATTAAAGTTTCTCATTAAAATTATTGTGCTTTATGACTGATCAGCTTTTTCCAGGTTAATTTTAAATAATCTGAATTAAATTATTTTTAAGTTTATAACTTTTGTTTTCATAATAATAAAAACATAACTAACATATATTAAACATTTACAGTGTGTCAGGCCCTGTGTTAACTACTTTTATAAAGATCATCTCATTCACTATTTCCAATACAGCCATAAAAATTTGAGTCCTATTAGAGAGGTTAAGCCACATGTCCCAGACTACACAGCTATGTATCAGACTGGATATGAACCCAGGCATTTGGAATCTACACTTTTAAGTACTAACCATACAAAGTTCATAAACTTCTCATTAAAATAACCCAACCCAGGACCAAGCAATTAATCATTATTTCCTCATTTGAATGTAGGGTGTCCTAAATTCATGACAATGCACTGCCATATTCATTAAATAATTTCTAAGAATCTACCAGCTATCAGGCACTGACAAAGAAATAAGAAATAAGAAAAAAAGGAAGGAAACGTTTGTGTAAGGGATCTTACAAAGTAGTGACCAAAGAAAACTGTTTGCATATTTTTATAATGTTTGTATTTACCGATTAGAAATAAACCGTGGTTTATTTCTTGCCTGTCCTTTCTTTTACACAAATATAAATATGCAGTTTTTATAAAACTGAGAACATAGTTCCTAACCTCTTCTACAGTCTGTTTCTTTTTCATATAACATTATAGATGAGCATTTCCCATGTCATTAAATATCATTTTAAAAAATAATACTTAGTAGCTGTTTGGACGTAATTTTAACGAGCACAATCTAGCGTATGGTTGAGCCATAAAATATTTTTATTAGTCTCCAATTGTGTAATGTTTATGCTGTTAATTTTTTTCTATTACAAAACAGTATCTTTAATAAACTGTAGGAAGGTCCTAGGGCAGAAATAAAGTAATTCAAATTTTTCAATTATTGAAGGCAAGAGAATGAAAGTATATTCAAGTAAAAAGATTCTCTGATGCTTAGAATCCCAAACTCAATTCCAAAATATGATTTTCAAGCTTAACTAGTGTCCTCTCTACTTCTACGCTTGTATGAAGTGACAATTTCATTTTCTTCTTTTCATCTCTTCCCTCAATTATTGTTTTCTTCATTTATTCTTTTTTATCTTGTGCAAGAGTCACCTTTGACACGGTAAATAGCCAGTTAGAGAATATCTAAATTTCTGGAAAAAAACAACTCTATTCTTTCTCATTATTTTACTGTTTTTTGTTTTCCGATTAACACAGGAAGATTCATACAGCATCAGTCTGCGTCCAGTTGCTCAGTCTGAAAGTTTAACCATCGTCACCGAATTAAGTTTTTAAGCTTTGGTTTAAAAAATTCAAACACTGCCAGCTGAGGTCCAATTCTCTTAAAATGATGTGATCTTAATGGCTTTGCTTGTTTTCTTTCCCCTAGCAGAGGGAAATAGTTCAGTGACTTAATTTTTTATGCTTTTATGAATTTTAAAATAAATAAATTGTCCAAAGGCAATAAATAATTCATTGTGTTTCTTAATCTTAAATCCCTGGTTAATTCTTTCCATCATTTCCACATACACTTTTTCCTACTCCATAATACTTCAGATACCAGTAAATAAATATGTGTGCTTGTGTGTTGATCGCTGGGTTTAATCGCGTGAATATGTTTATCAAATCCAAGGGACTAATTATTATAAGCTTTCTACTGCATTGAGGAATATTTTGCTGAGAATTAAACATTAAAAATGCAAAAGATCTCTCCCTGTGTAAAATGTAAACTGATTTATTCTCACAAGAAAAGATAGCGTAAGTTGTGAAAGAAAATTGGCAAAAGAAAGGACAATATATTCTAATTGGCTTACTTGAATCTGTTTTGGTTTTCTTTATTAATAAAGACTTGGAGGAGGAGACATTTAAAGTAGTGCACACAAAAAGACAAGAAACCAAAAATTATATATGATACTACAAATGCTTCTGAAATTCTACCTACTATATTTTGGAGTTAGTCATTAACCAATATTTAAATATTGAGTATGACTTCTCATGTATGAAAATGCATCTCTCATGGATCAATTAATCCAGAACATTTGCCCCAAGACTTTTACCAGTGTAAATACAAAACATGCAAAGGGGACAAATATTTGCATTATCATCTGTTAAATGCTGTCTGCTGTTTAAAAGATGCAATTTGACTAATGACATATTAAGGTCATGTCTAAAATCAGTCACAAGTCAAGGGAGCACTTATATTTGACAATATTAGGCCAGTTTTTAGAATACCTACATGCACTTTTTCTGACTATTAGTACTGGGAACAGTCTCAGAGACCATTTTTCCAGTGGTTTTTAAATGTGTTTCCTGAAGCCGTGGAAAACTCCCCAAGGTGGCGTGATTGACATGGGGAAAGAGGAAGGTTAAGCAGACCTCCCTCACCTTTCAGCCAAAGCTGCTCAGCTTTCATCTGTCCTCCATAGCGGATCTGTCTTAGAAACTGGGGGTAAACATAAAATTTCATTTTAGAAAGGAGAAATAAAATTATTTTGTCCCAATCCTTCCTTTTTCAGATGAGAAAACTAAGTACCAGATAAAGTGTTCACCCACTACTGCAATTTTCTGTCGGTAAAATCAGATGTACTGTCCAACTATTTTACCTAGCCTAGCACCATTTCTTTTTAAAAATAATACCATTTATACACTCTCTAGAGTCCATTTGGGATTGAAAGTTTCCAGAAGTCAGATTATTTTTGGCCAGCAATCTTTTCGTAACTTGCTGTCTGCAACTGGAAAGTAAAGCGTGGAGGGAAAGATTTTATTTCAAAGATCCTACTACCCTTCTCTACATTCCAGGGATTTCTACTACATCTATGACTTTGAGCCAATTATTAAGTTAATTACTTTGTTTTTTAAATAAGGATAACAGGATACCAACAAATGAAGGCAACAATAAACTCCCATTTCATCAGACCAACAAAGATGAAAAGTCTGACCATATCAAGTGTTGTTGAGACAATGGTAAATACCAATACTCAGGCACTGCTCATGGAAGTGTCACTTGATTTAATCTTTGTAAAATAGTTTGATGAAATATGGTAAAGTTGAAAACGTACGTATCTCATAAGCCAGAGATACTGACACTGGTTACATGTTCCTATATACTTAGAGAAGACATATGTGAGGATGTTCCTTGTAGCATTGCTTCTTAAAGTGAAAAATCAGAAACAGATGTCCATTCACAGGGAAATAGAAGACTCATGCCATATTCATATCAAGAAATATTACATAATAGTTAAATAAACAAACCAGAGCTATTTTTATCAGTATGTATAGTAGAGTGACCATGGGCAAGTTACTTACTCCTTTTGTCTCTCGCTTTTTTCATCAAAAGATGGTGGTAATAATGATAAATTACCTCACAGAGTTGTTGTAGGGATGAAATGAATTAATACACATAAAGCACACTTAGAACACCCTGATGAAGACCTTTATTTTTTTTATTTTTTTATTTCAGCATATTACGGGGGTACAAATGCTTAGGTCATGTATATTGCCCTTGCCCCACCTGAGTCAGAGATTCAAACGTGTTCATCCCCCAGATGGTGCACACTGAACCCATTAGGTGTGTATATACTCATCCCCTCTTCCCCCTCCCATCTGCCCAACACCCGATGAATGTTACTACTATATGTGCACTTAAGTGTTGATCAGTTAATACAAATTTGATGGTGAGTATATGTGGTGCTTGTTTTTCCATTCTTGTAATACTTCACTTAGCAGAATGAGTTCCAGCTCTATCCAGGATAATATAAGAGGTGCTATATCACCATTGTTTTTTGTGGCTGAGTAGAACTCCATGGTATACATATGACACATTTTATTAATCCACTGTGTATTGATGGGCACTTGGGTTGTTTCCACATCTTTGCAATTGTGAATTGTGCCTCTATAAACATTTGAGTGCAGATGTCTTTTTCATAAAATGTCTTTTGTTCTTTTGGGCAGATGCCCAGTAATGGGATTGCTGGATCAAATGGTAGTTCTACTTGTATCTCTTTGAGTTATCTCCATGTTGCTTTCCACAGAGTTTCTACTACTTGGTGAAGCTCTTTAAAAGCATTTGCTCTTGCTGCTGTACACCTGAAAAAGAATGTTCCATAAGAAAAGCAAGTAGCAGAAGCACACCAAGGATTATCTAGTCTTTCTATATTCTGGACACATTCAGGACTTTTGAACAAGAACTTTAGATTCTCAGGAATTTCTAAAATCATGATTTATTCTGTGTTTTTCCATTAATTTTTGACATATTTTAAAATATTAAATAATACTAATAAGTGGCCACAAGGATAAACAGTGAATCATTTTAATGTGTTAGGATTACACTAAAAGTTTTAGAGGTATCTTGTAAAAAATATAGAGTTTAAGGAATGAGCCACCTATACCTATTTTGTTTAGAGTCTTTATCATAAAGGCATGTTGGACTTTATCAAATGCTTTTTCTGCATCTATTGAGAGAATCATATGATCTTTATTCTTGGTTTTCTATGATGTGAATTGCATTTATAGATTTGTGAATGTTGAACCAGCCTTGCATCCCTAGAATAAAGCCCACTTGGTCATGATGGATTATTTTTTTGATGTGTTGCTGAATTCTATTAGCTAAAATTTTGTTGACAATTTTTGCATGTATATTCATGAGGGATATAGGTCTGTAATTTTCTTTTTTTGTTGGGTCCTTTCCTGGTTTTGGAATGAAAGTGATGTTCACTCCGTAGAATGAATTCGGAAGGATTCCATCCTTCTCA
>CAUYRT010107127.1:0-88068 GCA_963574885.1 Lepilemur ruficaudatus
CTACAGGCATGCACCACCATGTCCGGCTAATTTTTTCTACATATATTTAGTTGGCCAATTAATTTCTTTCTATTTTTAGTAGAGACGGGGTCTCGCTCTTGCTCAGGCTGGTTTCAAACTCCTGACCTTGAGCAATCCACCGGCCTCGGCTCCCAGAGTGCTAGGATTATAGGCATGAGCCACCGCGCCCGGCCCCTATGTCTTGATAGAGGCCAAGGTTAGGATTTCACTTTCTCTTCCCAGTGAGGTCAGGGTGTATCTGGGCTTACCCCAGCTCCGCCACTCAGAGGATCGGAGGACCGTAAGGTGGGCAGGAGGGCACTATAGAAACGGGGAAAGGCAGAGGTGTGAGATCATGGCCACCTGACCCGCCCGACCCGGTGGAGCACGTGGCCCACCCTGGGCCACAAGGGCTGCGGTTCCCGTGGGCTTACCTGCAGGGTTCACGCTCAGACAGCAATGCCTCCTGCTTGGATGACGTGTGACAGTCATGGGTCTCCTTCCCATTTCTCTGGTGCCTGGACAGCCGTGCTGGCCTGCAGTGGGCGCTCGGTGACTGTCCATGAACGAATGATGCCATCTGAACCTCGTTCCAGCCTGTGAGCCAGGAGGGCTCGGTACTTCTCCCTGTATGTTCACTGTGCTGACTGGGGCCGGGTGCGCATTCCGTCCGACCTCGGCACTAAGCACCACGTTGCGTGGCGTATGGTGGCAGCTCCAGTTCCCCTGCGGAGTCTGTTTTCCTGTCTCAGAGCAGTAATAATAAAGTCTCTTTATTCCCTGCCTGTATTCTCTTCGCTTTTGACAAGTTCTCTTCTCCCAGAGGCAGTGGGGACTGCTGTGTTCCATGTCCCCTGCCTGCAATCCCTCCAGGAGGGATGACTGCACACACAGGGGCCGGATGGCTGCACCTGTCCCCCCGACCCGTCTCCTGCACCCAGGCAGGAGCCTGTGAGGGCCCCGGCGGGGGTGGAGCATGAACGCAGGGTGGCCTGGCCTCGCTGGACTACGTTTGTGAAGGACCACCGCTCTGGACCAGCGGTGCCAGCCCTGTTTGTTCAGTGTGGCGCCGTGTTTCCCTGTGGCAGGACTTTGGGGACACACTGATGTCCCCAGAGCCTGCTCCCGAAGCGTCTCTGAAAGGAATCCTGGGTTCCTGGTGGGGCTCTCTCACCTCCATGTGTCCTCACCCACGCGGGCGTGACACCCTTGGCAGAGAGCTTGGGACGGTCTGTTCTCATCGGCGGCCCCACCCTGAAGAATAACAAGCTCCCAAATGTCACGGGGACTGCAGATCCCCCAGGATGCGACTGCCAGGCTGGGGCTGCCCCCAGGCCGGTTGCCCAGGGGCGATGCTTGCTCACGTGTTCACAAGCCACGCCGCCCTCTGCTCACCCACACTCGGGCACCTAAGAACAGGGAAAGGTGAAACTTGGATGGCGCAGACACCATCGACCCGATGTCTCTCCCGAAGGGGCGCTTCTGCACGGCTCGGAGCAGACATTTTATTCCTTCATCTGCACACTTTCCTCCTGTCCAGGGGCCGTCTATCCCTCCCTCCCCCATAGCCCAGGGGGCTGACAGGGCCCTGCCCACAGGCCTGAGGGTAGACTTACCCGAGTGGTGGCTCCCCTGGTTGACACGGATGGGACCCAGGGCCCTTTGCAGGGAATCGCTGGGCAGGGTTTGCCAGGCTGGAGGACGGAGGCCCAGCTGCCCAGGGAAGTGGGGCCGGGTGACACCAGCACGCGAAACCAGGTGAACCTGCGCTTTCCAGGTGTGGAGACCAGTGAATTCCCACTTGCTTCAGCTAATTTGACTTGTATTTCTAGCATTTCACACATAGGATCTGGACTTACTAACACACTGGTGTTCAATAATCCAGGTTGAAGAAACTCCATTGGTGAAGAGAGCAGTCTCGACCTTGGAGGGGTCGGCTGTTGTTCGCGTGGGCACCAGCGACTCATTAGCATTGTAAGATGTTAAAATGTTTTCTTACTCTGCCAAGACCGAGCAATAGGGGCAGAGATTCCCTACTGGGAAGCCAGTTCAAACCAGCAGAGAGACTAACTGGAGAATATGGGATTTGTTTCCCTGTAGGAATTTCTTTGTGCATTATCGGGAGGGAAACTAATGAGGAAGCAACACCTGGTTTGAACTCACCCCCACGTTTGTCCTGGGTGCCACTGATCCGTGCCAAATGTCCTACCCCAGGCCTGCCTGGAGCGAGCCCCGCTGGCTGTCCTGGTGCCGTCTGGACAGCATTTGTTCACCGAGACAGCCCCGTCACGCTCATCCGACCGGGATCTGTTGACTTTCGCGGTGACGGGCGGACACAGCCAGCCTCGTTTCCTGCCACGCTCATTTGCAGTCTCAGGATTTGAAGCTGGCAGGAGGCGAGTGTGTTTGGAGGGTGGGTTTGAAAGTTCTAGCTCAGGGCTTTGGGGTAGTGTTGGACCTGAACTCAGAGCTAGAGAATCCACGAGTGTCTCGGTACTTTGGGGACAGGGCTTAGGTGCGAGTTGCACCGCGCAGGACTTTGGAGAGAAGGCGGCGTGCTCAGGCGGGAAGGAGGCAGCCCAGGCCGGGGCGGTCAGCCGACGGCTCCTGGAGTTGTCCACGAGCTGGTTTGTGAGCTGACCGTTTATACCTGCAGTTACCTTCTCTCTGTGACGGGAGCACATCTTCACACCAACAGAAAGGTTCTCACACTCAGAGCCCAGGAGAACGTCCCTGCTCACGTGCACCCGATAGGATGAGCGATTTGAACAGAGGCCCAGAGATTATTACACTTTTGTGTCTCATTCTGGGTTTGTTTTGGGGTTGAGGAGGTGACGATATTTCTTGCGCTGTCATCTCGACAGCTGTGTGAAATGACATCACTCACATCTAAATGCACTTTGAATTCCTTGGGAACAAAAAGTCAGGCGTTATGTCTTTTCCTTCTCCCAGCCCCATCCAAATATTGGCCTTGCTCAGCAGAGACACGCCGCGCCTCTCTGGGCACCAGGCAATGCTCTGCGTATGATGTTTCAAGAGGTTCGAAGGGCGGCGGCTGCTGCTCCTCGAGTGCCTTGACCTCGGGCGGCAGAGGCCAGCTGGGCTCGTCCGGAGAATTCCCACAGGGCTCAAGGGAGGCCGGATGAGAGGGACAGAGCACGTGGAGCCTTATTTGGCACAGGACGCGGGGCTAGCATCCGGGCCGCCCTGATGCAGAAGACAGGACAGTTGCCGCCTTCCCCGCCACAAGACCCAGGAAGCAGGACCAGCCAGCAGTGACTTTTGTCCTCGGGTCTTCTGCCCCAGGCTGGCATCTGCCTTTTAGGCTAATTGGATCAGGAACCTCAAAAATGCTTTTTTTACCCAGTAAAATAATAAGAATAAAGCCATCGTGGTTTGCTTTGAGACAGGGTCTCGCTCTTTCGCTCAGCCTGGAGTGCAGTAACGTCATCACATCTAATGCAATCTCAGCCTCCAAAGTAGCTGGGACTGCGGGCTTATGCCACCATACCTGGTTAAGTTTCCTTTGTCTTTGGTAGAAACAGGATCTCACTCTTGCTCGGGCTGGTCTCAAAGTCCTAAGTGATCCTCCCACCTCAGTTTCCCAGAGTGCTGTGATCACAGGTATGAGCCACCGCACCTGGCCACGTGTTTCATCATTGGATGCCTGGACATCCTGCTTAGGAAAAAGATTTCTCATGAGGAAAAAGTTGGCCTTGTAAGTATTAATACATTTTCTGGGATGTATTAGGGTGGTGGTGATGGTTTCAATTAGTGTTCTTTTAAAAATTGTGGTGAAATACACATAACGTAAAATTTACCATCTTAACCATTTTTGGGTACACAGTTCGCCAGCATTAAGCACATTTACACTGTTGTACAACCACCGCCACCGCCATCCATCTCCAGAAACCTTTCATCCTCCCAAACTGAAACTCTGTCCCCGTTAAACGCTAACCCCACATCTCCACTCTGCCCCTGGCACCCGCCATTCCACTGTCTGTCTCTACAGGTCTGACTGCTCTGGGGACTTTGAGTAAGTGGCCTCATACAGGATTTGACCTTCGGTGACTGGCTGATTTCACTCAGCATAACGTGCTCAAGGTTCATCCACGTCATAGCAGGTGTCAGAATCTCCCTGCTCCATAAGGCTGAGTGCTATTCCCTTGTACAGATGGACCACATCTCGCTTAGCCGTGCACCCATCGATGGACACCTGGGCTGCTGCCACCTCTCAGCTGTTGTGAATAAAGCTGCTGTGAGCACGGGCGCGCAAACATCTGAGTCCCTGCTTCCTATTCTTTTGGGTATATGCCTAGGAGTGGAATTGCTGGCTCGGATGGTAATTTGTGTTTAATTTTGTGAGATTTCTTTTTATTGCCCAAATACTCACCTAGGATGACATGTCAACATAGCAGGCAGTAGGGGCTCCACAACTGAGCTTGCATCCTTAAGTCTTCACTACAGTGCAGGGCTTCACACCCACCCCGGGCTGTGGTCAGATGCCCCCATGTCATCCCTGCCCCGGTGGGCCAGTGTGTGGTGGGACGGGCGAGACGCCGTTCTCAGATCCCAGGCCAGGGCAGTGTCTGCAGGGTCCACTCATGGGCTCATCTCTCACCCAACAAGCTGTGGACTGTGTGTCTCCTCTAGAGAAAGTGGCACTTTTGTGCCCTGGCTGGGGAAGAGCCACCCCAGGTACCCATCCTGGAGGATGCTGGACGGGGAGCCCCTGACACCTTGAAGTCTCTGGCAGCACAAGGGTCACTCTGCTTTCAGAGGAGATGGGGCACTGGTTGGAGAGGAGCAAGTGTTTCTGTCCTTGCCATGAAAACCTGCTAGCAAAGCTGTGTCCTTCAGCACCCGGCGTGGTGAACTACAAGCCACACCCACCAGCCTGACCGCCCCACGGTTCCACTGTGTCTACCCCAGGAGCCTGGGCGGAGGTGGGAGCGCGTTGATAACACGCCCAGCCCAGATCCAGGACACAGCCCAGTGCAAGGGGCCTTGTGGGGGGCAACAGTGAGAAGGGAGAGAGATCAAAACAAACCCAGGCAGGGGTAGGATTTCAAAGTACGAACCTCTGCACTATCCACACCTCGTTCCTGGGCCCCCACCTTTGCCCTGTGGCCTTCCAGCCAGCACCGAGGCTAGAGGAGCCCTCCTGGAAACCAGAGGGAAATGGGTTCAGGACGGGGGTTCTCACGCGTGGGTTCCTGCCCACAGATGTTCAAGGATGCGTGTGGGGAGAGATCTCGGGGTACAGAGTGAAGGGAGCCCATGAAGCAGGAATCCCAGATGCCCCAAGTCTGACGCGTGTCCCTAGGGGGCAGGCCAGTGCTTCTGTGAATCCGCTTCCATCAGCTGAGTTTCTTCCCAGGAAAATTCCAGTGGAAACTCCGTCTTTGATGAAACCGCCTTTTATTTCAAAGCAGTTTACAAAAACATCAGGGTCTTAAAAAAGCAATCTGGATGAAGCAGTTTTGCTATTCCAATTGGTTTGCTCTCAAAGCATCTTGCTTCTAGGAGGTTTCCAGAATATTTTGGTTTCAAAACTTCAGGTCACAGATTTGCAGAGTGGATTGGAAGTGTCAGGTTTCAAAGTAGGCTGGCTTTGAAAGTGCTCTGGGCTTCTAAAAAGTTTGATTGGAAAATACTTTGGTTCCAAAACGTTCCAGAAACATCTCCCAGAGGTCAGAGCCTGGGCGGTACATCAGGACGCGGGCTGGGTAAGGCATCCTGGTGAGGGGACGCAGGAAGCAGGTCCCCCTGCCCTGGAAGGCTGGGTAGGGCTCGCCCTGGCTCAGGTCTGGCTCCAGGCAGACGTGTTTTCGACTCCAGAGCCCAGTTCCTGTGGGCGTCTCTCCTCTAGCGGCCCCCCAGGGGCACTCCGGAGCAGGGTGCCTGTCTGCTTGTGAGGCAGCTACTGTTCCTTTCCTGTGGGCCCCTCAGCCACACACCTGGGTGCTGGGGTCCCCGCCCACGGGAGTCAGCTCCAGGGAGAGAGCTGACTTGGGACGAGACACAGGACTCACGTCGGTGGGAACTCAAGGGTTTTATGGAAGTTTCTTTTAAAGTCACGGGCTGAGCCAGGAGGAACTGGATTATTGGCCCCATTTTCCAGAGGGGGAAACTGAGGCCTAGGCTTCAGTGACCTGCAGAGGCCACACTGCTGCTGAGAACCCAGGTGTTTGGATCCCAGGCTGCTTTGGTTTGGATCCCAAACCTTCGAGGGCACCAGCTGGAGCACTGCTGGCTGTGAGGCCTCTGACCCCGGGACTTGCACCCTTGCCCTGCCGTCTCTGCGCAGGCTTTGCACGGGTTTTTTGTTTTTTGGGGGGTTGTCAGTAACTATTTTCTATCAATAAAAACCCATCCTAAGAATATGTTTTCTTCTATGTCTCCACTTCTTTAAAATAGGAACAAAGACGAAAGCTTATCTTGATACAGCTTTGGAGGCAGTCAAGCTTAGCTTTTAAGGAGTTGAGATCCACCAGGAGCAGCTCTGCACGCGGCCTGAGAATCCCCGGCCTTCGGCAGCACTGAACGCCACCCTCACGCCGCCAGGCGGGGAGAGTATGACAAGACAGGAGGACACAGGCCCCCATGGCCAGGGCACACACTGCCTCCTGAGTAGCCACTTTGCCAGAGAGTGATGGCGGGAGAGCAGACGTGGGCTTTGGGCATGATGGCCTCTCCTTTCAAGAGCTCTGGGGCTCACTGGCGAATGTGGCTCCCGCAGGGTAGGGTGGGGAAGTCTGGAAGCGTAGGTCTACCAGCATCTCGGAGCAACCGAAGTCACTACTTTTACAGACGTTCTGCTCTCTGGCCTCAGGTCCAAGGGCAGGATGCTGTGAGCCAAGGGTCCTGGATGTCTGGCGTCCTGGCCCGGCCACCAGAGGAGTCAGCAGCACTACAGACCAGGCTGGGAGGGAGGGTGCAGCCTGGCCTCAGGCAGCCTCAGACCTCAGCCGGCAGAAAGGACAAATAGCTGAAAGCCAGCCACGTGTCCTGGGGGTTGGGGGTGAGCATGTCACAGAGTACTGGCCAGATTGGCAGAGAGGCGGGGCGAAGGGAGGGGAGAGGAAAAACCCGGGCTCTCAGGAAACCCTCTCTGGCCAGGGCGTGGCCTGGGCATTAGCCCCTTTGCAGCCCCCCACTAGCCATCCCCCCAGCAGCCAAGAAGGCTTTGCCTAAAGTGTGCCCATGAGCCACGGCCTGTCCCCCGGGGCCCACAGGCCTGGGCAGCACTCAGGGGCCTGGGCATACCTGCCTCCGGCTTCCAGTTCCTCATCTGCCATGACGGCATCCAAGGCCCGCCCTGCTCAAACTGCAGCCCTTGAGCTCTGCTGTCCTGAGTGCCTGAGAGATGTGATTTCTAACACGGTGACACAGTAATCCCGCCTAGGGACGCAGCTCAAGGACATAATCAGAAAGAAGTCCCAGCGTAAGATTGACCCAGTGAGTTGGTGGGTCCATGGCCACCTGTGTCCTGTGTCCCCGAGGGGGCTTGAACGGGCCCAGGTACTCGCTGCCGACACTCCGGCACCTCTGCTCAGCAGATCCGTCCGAGGTAGCGTTGGGATGGCCTGGCAATGAGGTGTAGGTGCTGGGTCTCCGTAGGACAGAAGCCTTGGTTTACCCTGCAGGGAGAGACCAGAAACGCCAACTTTTTCTGGGTCCTTTGAGGCTTCTGGCCAATGGGCTCCAGATGGTTGCCGGGGAGGTTCCGGTCATTGTGACGCGCTGTGGGTGCAGGGCCTGGTGCAGAGCAGGGCGAGCTGCCTCCTGGGGCTCCCAGGGGCACTGCTGAGCCCTTTACTCTTGCTCTCTGCTAGGCCCTGGGGTGCTGTCCTAATGAGCTGCAAGGACCTCCGACATCAGCGGGGTAGCCGACTGGGTCCCGGGGAGGCCCAGTACAGCAGCAAACTCTGGGGCTGGTGCGGTGCTTTCCCAGGGAATCAGACGTGGGCTCTGGGGGCCAAGTAGGCACCCTCCAGTTCACGATCTTTCTGCTGTCATTGGAGCCACCTGGGCCTGAAGGCAGGCGGGTCGGCCAACACCATAGCCCAGGACCAAAGTGCAGACGGGCTAGGACTGCCAGACAAAGTGCTGGTGCCCAGCCTGTCCCTGCATACAGGGAGTCAGGGGCCAAGGTGGGGAGAGGGGCAGCTTCTCGATCCTACCTCCAGCCCCCTCCATGCAGGCCCCGCCTGGGCCCCTGCCCCCATCAGCATGCAGAGGAGACCCTGGGTCGCTGCCCTGCAGAAGCCCGAAGCTGCCTCTCCCTGGATTTCCCATGATTTGGCAGCTCACACAGCTGCTTTGGATGCTTGGGAGGGCCTCTGAACGGGCACCTCCAGGCTCCGCTGACACGGAGGTGCTCCGCTGTGTGGCCATGGATGGACACAAGACCGCCCAGACACACAGTGAACGTGTGGCTTCTTCGTTTCCAGTAACTGACTTGAATTTCCTCCCGCCCCAGTGCTCTGGGGGCAGGAAAACACCAAACTCACACTCACACTCGGGGGCTGCAGCCGCTTGCAGCCTACTGTGTCCCTGCAGGCTGCCTCCATCTCCCCCAGTGCATGCCTGGTCCTCCTCCCTGGCATGGGTGGGGGGCAGTGATTGCGTAGGGGCTGGGCAAGGGCCCTCGGGTGCACATGGTGGCCTCCAGCCCCAGCTGGCCCTGCTGTGGGGCTCTGTCTGTGTGGGTCGGTGGTGGCCAGTCTGTCCTTGGCCACCATGTGCTGGTACCCGCCGGCCACTGCTGGCTCCTGTGCTGGGCAAGATGTGGCAGGAGATCCCCAGAAGCCCCTGGGGGCGATGGCCCCCTGCCCTCCACTGAGGTGCTGGAGCTGCCCCGTGGGATCTAGAGGCCTGCGCACTCCCAGACCAGGCGGGGGAAGCAGGACGCGGACCTGGGAACCTCAGTTCTATCCTCCTCCTCCTCCTCCCACGCCCTCAGGTCTGCTGGGTCTGGACCAGACTTGCCTCCTCTTCCTCCTGGTGTCAGAACCCCGGGTTTCGGCACCACAGGTGACGGGGAAGGAGTCCGCCCGCGGCTCTCATGTGCTCTTGGCCGAAAAATCAGCAGAAACACCAGAGTGTCGAGTGCAGACTATGATCCCGTCCTCTGACTCCTTTCTTGGAAAAATCTCCAGCAAGGCCAAGACGATGGGGTCACCCCAGGCAGGAGCAGCTTCCCACGAGCAGCTCTTTACTGTAGGATAAGACGGGTCCGTCTCCGAGAGTGGAGAGAGACAGACGGAGCCACTTACTAACACCACTCACGCCCTTTCCTCTTGGATTGTTTCCTTTTATTAGCCCAGCCTGGGGGAGAGCTCTCAGGAGGTGTAGGATGTTATCAAATGATCAACAGGTGTCCTCAAAATGCCACCTGCATATCTGAGCTTCCTCTAAGAAAGGCCATCTGGGAGGGTGAACCGATGAATTGCCTGTAGGTTACTCTGGGTCACCTCCCAAATCTATCACACCTGGGCTGGGGAGTTCCTGGATTGATAAAGCAGCACCTCCTTTCCCCGGTGGAACGGTTGCTCAGGATAGAATTAAAGGTGGGGCAACAGCAAAATGGAGTGCCCGTCTTATCCTTCCTGCCAGGTGGAGCAACTGCTCCAAACAGCACCAAAGCAGGGCACCCTCATCCTGAGAACAGCCAGAGATCCTAACTGTCTCCCTAACACTGGGAGGGGCCTCCCTCCTGGGGACCAGCCCTCCAGGCTCAGCCAAAGGGTGGGCTGGGTGTCCTGTGAGCGTCCTGGGGCCAGGCTCCCCGTGGAAGCCACTGGAGAGAGTGGGGTTTGGGTCTCTGTCCCCTCCGCGCACTCAGGAGGCATCGGTGCTGAGCATGGGCTGCCCTGCCCTGTGGTGCTCCGTGAGGCTGGCCCAGTGCAGATGACCCAGGTCAGGTCTGGGGCACAGATGGGTTTTGCTTGGTTTTCATTACGTTGCAAAAGTCAGGACGTTTCATATACAGTCCAGGTTCCCAGCTCCTCTCAGAAGATTCTTCAGTGCTGGGTGCAGCGGCCAGGCCAGCAAGGCCACCCTCCACATGGCCCCGGACCCCTCACACAGTCTGTCGCCTTACCTGCCTCCTCTCAAACCCGAAACCCGACTCCACAGGTGCGGAGGTGCCACAGGGGGCTCCCGGGACAGCTGGAGGCCTTGGTGCTGGCGCAGCCGCTCTGCTGCTCTGTTGTGCCCCGCCAACAGCCCCGCACCTCGCGTTCCTTCTGGAGCCCTCCAGTCCCCGCGGCCCCTCCCCAACAGTCCCCAGGTACAGGATGGGCTGAGATTATCCAGTCTAACTCCTCTGCAGATGAGGCACAGGCTGAGACCGCCCCCGTGATGCCCAGAGCCCTGTCCCTGCACACTTGCACACGCCCAGGGCCCCAGCCTTTGGCTGCTCCTGCCCCACAGCCCATCCCTGCAGCAGGTCATGGGTGTACACCTAGGACCCCGGCCCTCATCCAGAGCAGGCTGTGTCACCCACCCACGCGCCCTGTCCCAGGTACCCATCGTCATAGGAAATTCCCACCAGGTCTGTGGCACTGAGCCCAGTGGCCAGGCCTCCAGGACTGGGGGAGGAGCATCCCCCCAGCCTGGCCCTGCACCCCAGGCCCCCACAGGGGCAGCAGCACGGCTGTTTGGGCCTGGGACAGGAGGCTCACCCTCTGGGCTCCTGCAGTCGGCTCTTGGGCTCCCCTCTCAGGAGCCACCTCTGCACTGTGGCACGAACTCAGAGGGCAGGAGGCAGCTCGGGTGCCGCCGGAGGGCTTCATCCAAGCAGGCCTGTGTCCCCGCAGCCGGGGTCTGGCACGTCTCAGGGCTGTCGTCGCCTGGCCTGGCTGCTGTGCTTCCCCTGTGTGGCGACACAGAGCATCTGCTCAGTGGGTTTGGGCAACGAGCACTGGACCTAGAGTCCAAGCCTCCTGTAGTCCTGGCTCAGCCCCCAGCGGCTCTGTGGTCTCATGGGAGGAGACCCCCAAGCCTCAGCTTCTTCACCCACAAGCTGGCAATGATGGCGCCACCCAAACACCCAGTGGGATGGCGGAGGGCTTGGAGGGACTGTGGGTCAAACTCCTCTGCAGGGGAGAGGTTGGGGGAACTCCCAACTCCCAGTGCCAGGTCTTGTTGGCTGAGAATGACTCGACCCCCAAGGTGGCCAAACTCCCCTCCCGACTGGCATCCGCTCCTGAGTCTGAGCAACAGAACTGGGCATGGGTTGGCCACTGCTAAACCTGCCAAGCTACTGGGGGCAGGAAGAGGATCTCACAATCCTTGGCACCACCTCCTGCGAGAAGCCTCCCCTGGTTTCTCTCCCCATTCCCCCAATCCCTGCCGTCCGCAGCCTCCTCCGCCTTTTGGAAGGACCACCTGTGGCTTGTCTAACTCCCTCCCACCCCCGTGGGCAGTTCCAGAACTCACCTGGCCCATGTTCATCCTCCATTACTTAATTGCTGTTGCCTGAGGAAACTCACTCTACACTCTGGCCCCCCCAGGGAACAACACAGCCATAGAGAGTTGTCACACGGGGCTGGAGCCAGGCTGGCTGGACACAGGTGGGCCTCGACACTGAGCTGTGGAAGCCCAGGCAGGAGGCCAACACCAGGCCCTCCTGCTCCCCCAGGAACGAGCCCTGCCCTGTGCCCGGGTATGCAGAGGCACGCTGGCCCACGCTGAGTTAAAGGTGGCCTACCGTCCTCAGCTGGTGAAAAAGAAAAAAAAAAAAATCATGAAAAGAAGCACAGACAGGTCACAGAATAGAATGCAACATTACTATGAATTTCTCAGATAAAACACAAAGTTTCAAGGATGGTTCTCCCTTTAGCGGGCACTTTGTGTTGATAATGACACAGAGGGCTGTCATAGATCAGGGGTCAGAGATTGCCAGATGCCACTTGCTAAATCTTCCCAACAGCCCTCAGATGCTTGTTTATTTAAAATTTCCTAGGCTGGGCTAGTGGCTCACAACTAAACCCAGCACCTTGGGAGCCCACGACGGGAGGATTGCTTGAGGCCAAGAGTTCGAAACCAGCCTGAGCAACATAGTGAGACCCGCCCCCCCACCCCCCCACCCCGTCTCTGCAACAAAAGTTTTAAAAACTTAGCCAGACATGGTGGTGTGCACCTGTGGTCCCAGCCACTTAGGAGGCTGAGGCAGGAGGATTGCTTGATTTCAGGAGTTTGAGGCTGCAGTGAGCTGTGGATGATGCCACTGCATTCCAGTCTGGGCGACAGAGCAAGACATCGTCCCCCCAAAAAATTCTGGAACCCATATTAAAAAGTAAGAAGCAAGAAGTGAAATTAATTTCAATAATATATTTGACCCAATACATCCAACATATTGTCATTTCAACTTGTGATTCCATTGCTCGGTGCTTGTCTTGGGTCTCAGCTCTCTGTCCCGGCAGGGGGCTTTTGGGGCTTTCAGGGACCAGCCTGCATGCGGAAAGTGTGAGGAGGGCTGATCATCTCCACCAGGGGGCAGTCTTGGCTCAGGAACTCACCTGTCTGGCAGCCTCTAAGTGTGGCCACACACCGGGTAGGGGGTGGTGGCTGGTCAAAGCGCGTGCACTGGGCAGTTGGATGGCTCCAATGGGTCCGAGAGCCCTGAGACCACCCAGGGCCAGCACGCAGTCCCAAAGCCACCTGCCGGGTCCTCTGAGCGGACGTCTCTGTCGGTGTAGGGGTGCCCCGTCGTACAGGCCGGGCTCCGGATGGGCCACCCCTGGATACAGGAGGTGGCTGCTCAGGCCCCTGGAGGGCTGGACCAGGAGGGCACTCAGTGGTCTGGGGGCCCCATGGTGGGGCTGGGCACAGTCACGCAGGCCCCTGCTGCCCTCACTTCTCCATCCTCACAGCAATGCCCCTGCGCCCACAGCACCAGAGCACGATGCCACCAGAGCAGTCCTCCAGCCAAGCGCTGTCCTGGAGGGGCGTCCCGTCTCCCGCAGCCCCGCAGGGCTGGGCCCGCTCACCCAGGCCAGAGTTCACCCGGCTCCATCACTTACTTGCTGTTGGGGTCACTGCTCTGGGCCCCTTTTGGGGGACTCCAAGATGTGAGTGGCTCATGCTCCCCTAGGCCCCGAAGCCCCAGGGGTCTGCCCCCCAGGCGCACTGTGGCCTGGGCCCATCCCTTCATCCTGTCCCCCAGGGGTGGGGGTCATCCCTGAAGCAGGTAGATGCAAACATGTCATGCATGGTCCTGCACAACCCCCAGACACACAGGCCCACTTGTGGCCCCAAGGGAAGGACACTGGCGTCTCTTCCCACGAGTCACCGGCTCTGCCTGTACCTCTGACCCCGAAATCCCATTTTTCACGCCCCATGGAGCTGGCAGCTGGACGCCCCCGAGGGAGAGCCCTTTGGTAAAGCAAGGAGTCCTTTGTCAGGAACAAAAGCCCCTCCCAGGGCTCTTGGGGACCACGAGTTCCATTCAAGGAGTATCTTGTGGGCATCCGTCCACAGAGTCAGGCGACTAGGGGGAACATGGCAGCAGCCAGGGGCAGAAGCCACACGGAACACGGCAGCCATCAGGGGGAAGCGAGATCAGCCTGACTTGCGCTCCGGGGTCTGTCCAGGGCCTGAGGAGGGTACAGGGGACAAGTGGAGCTGGAAGCAGGAGGCATCTGAGAGCTGATCAGGCCCGGACCCTCCCTGGCTCCAGGCCCTGGGAGGGCAGGGGGCCCTGGACTGGCTCAGTGCTCAAATTTCACCCTGTGCTCCAAGCTGCCGGCAACCTCCTAGCCCAGATCCCAGGACAGCCTCCAACAGGGATTGTGAAGAGGAAAGCCCACAGCCAGCGGGAGGGAGGCTGATCAGGACAGATGAGACCTCGACACCGTCATCGATACCCACAGAGCATCGAAGACCTGCTGTAGCTCTGTAATGCACACGTGTAACACACACATGTAATACACAAGTGAAACACACACGTGTAGTGCAGGGCTGGGCCCTCAGAGGAAGACAGAGGGGTTGGGGCTCACCGCGCCCAGGGACACTTGGAACTGACACTCGAGGCTCCTTTCTGGGCAGGCCCCTGTCTGGAAGAGAAGCTGCGGGATATGAAATGGACCTGGGCAGGGTGGCCCTGGCCACAGCACACGTGGCTGCCTGCCACCGGGTCAACCTTACACCTTGTCACCGCCAACAATGGCAGCCCCTCTGTGGTCCCTGTCAGAAGCAGCCCACCCTGTGAGCCTTGACCTCCACCTTCCAGGTCATTCTGTCCAATATCCTGACCCCAGCTGTCCTTCCACCCCTGGGACCTGTACCCCATGGACCCCTACCTTTCCAGCAGCCCCCAGCTCAGGCATCACCCCCTGCCCCACACTCACCCTCAGCAACTTGACCCCAGACACGTGGCCAGGGCGCCTTTCCTGTGCCCAGCAGGTGCACTCCACGCATGGACTGTCTCCCTCTTCGCTCGGGGACCTGAGCCTGGGCACTTACCGCTGTGTGGCCAGCCCACTAGGTTTCCGCCTGTTTAACCACTGGGGCCCCTGCTGACACAGGGGCTGGAGACGGGCTGGGGCTTGTGGTGGGGTTTTATTTTTTATTATTTATTTATTTTGTCCCCTGTCTGATGGTTTTTAAATATGTCCTCAAACTATTTAACACCCCTTCCCTCCAATGGGTGGGTGAGTTTAATGCCCCTCTCCTTAAGTGCAGGCCCCTCTTAGCAACTCACTCCCAATGAATAGAATATGCTGGAAGCCATGGAGCATCTTTCTGAGACCACTTGGTAAAAGGCATTAAACCTCCTCCTTGCTCTCTTTGGGACCATTCTCCCCCGGGAGGCCGGCAGCAGTGTTGTGAGGATACCCAAGTGTCCCTAAGGAGAGGTCTGCTTGGCAAGGACCTGAGACACCCCCAGTAGCCAAGCACCAGCTTGCCAGGCTCACGAGGGGCCACCCTGAAAGGGGACCCTCCGGCTCCAGTCGAGCCTTCAGATGACGGCGGCTGTGCCAACAACTTCACGAGAAGTCCCGAGCCGGAACTGCCAAGCTAAGCTGGCCCCGAATTCCTGACCCACAGAAACCCCGTCTGTTGTTGTTTACTCTTTATTTTGAAATAATTAGAGATTCTCATGAACTTGCAAAGATAGTAGAGAGAGGTCCTGTGTTTCCCCAAGGGTTGCATCTTACATAATTAAAGTGTAAGATCAAATCCAGGAAATTGCATTGGTACAGTGTGCACGTGGTTCCATGTCACTTTATCACACGTGTAAATTTGTGTTACCACCACGGCAGTCAAGACAGAGAACTGACCCATCACCACAAAGATGTGTCTCCTACTGCCCCTTTGGAGTCACACCCCAGCCCCACCCCCCTAACCGCCCCCCACGCCCCCGCAGCTACTAATTTGTTCTCCATTTTTACAACTTTGCCATTTCAAGAATGTGTTATGAATGGAATCACCCAGTATGTGACCTTTTGGGATTCACTTTTTTCACTCAACATAACACCCACGAGATCCACCTAAGTTGTTGTGTGTCTACAGTTGACAACTTTTTATTGCTTTGTAATGACAGGGATGTGCCACGGTTTGCTTGACCTTTCACCTATGGAGTGATATTTTCATCATTTCCAGTTTTTGGCTATTAGAAATAAAGCTGCTATGAATATTCACGTACAGGTTTTTGGGTTTTTCTTTTTTTGAGACAGAGTCTCACTCTGCTGCCGGGGTTAGAGTGCCATAGCGTCAGCCTGGCTCACAGCAACCTCCAACTCCTGGGCTCAAACGATCCTCCTGCTTCAGCCTTCCAAGTAGCTGGGACTACAGGCACGCACCACCACGCCCAGCTAATTTTTTCTATTTTTAGTAGAGATGGGTAGTAGAGTTAGTAGTAGAGCAAGAGCTCTTGCTCAGGCTGATCTTGAACTCCTGAGCGATCCTCCCACCTTGAAAAGAATGTGTATTCTGCTGGTGCTCAATGGAGTGTCTGCTGATGCCATCACCGTCTGGTTGGTGGATGGTGTCGTTTGGGTCTTCTGTAACCTTGCTAATTGTCTGACTGGTTGCTCTACCAGTTATTGAGAGTCGGGTATTGAAATCTCCAACTGATATTGTCTAATTTTTGCCCTTTCAATTCTGTCAGTTTTTGCTTCATGTATTTTGAGACTCTGTTGTTAAGGGTGTACGCATTTGTAATTGTTATATCATTATGAAATGTCCCTTGTAAAAGAAAATAAAGTTTCAGGACTTACCTTCTAAATTATTTATGCCAAGGGGAAGTTAAGTCCTGGGGTCTGAGCCATGTAGCATGTCTACAGCTTCTTCTCCTTAGATTCTAGATTAACTCTCTTCCTCAATGATCTTGTTCTGTAAATGACTAGGAGACCGGACCTCCCTCGTTTCAATCACTGATCTTGGTGACAGATTAACTAACTGCCTCCTTTATTGTCCTCTCCCCATCTCCAGCCAGACAGTGCACAAGATTCCATGACCGTTATATTTTCAATATGGGATATGAAACGTATCCTGCCTGGGGTTCATTATTGAGCTTCTTGAATTTGTAGATTAATGTTCTTGTTGTTTTAATCAAATTTGGGAAATCTTTGGCCGAATGTGTCTTCTAATACGTTTTCTGCCGCTCCTTCTCCTTCTGAGACTTCCAGCTTATTCACGTTGGTGTGGTCAATGCTGTCTCACAGGTCTCCAAGGTTCTGTCCACTTTTCTTTAACCTTTTTCCTCTGTTCTTCAGATTGAGTCATTTCTTTTGATCTATGGTCAAGTTAGTTGGTTTTTTTTTCTGTTGTGTGAAACTTCTGTTGAGCCCCTCTAGTGATTTTGTTTTTTCAGTTATTGTGTTTTTGAACTCCAGCATACCCATTGGGTTCTTTTTATATTTTCTATCTCTTTACTGAGAGTCTCTATTTGTTGACTCATTGTTGATATACTTTCCTTTAATTTTTTAGACAGTCTGTTCTCTAGTTATTGGAACATATTTATATTAGCAGCTTTGAAGTCTTGGTCTAAAAAATCCAACATCGGAAGATGCTCAGGACCGTCTCTGTTGACTGCTTTTTTCCTGAATATGGTCACACTTTCCTGTTTCTTTGTATGTCTTGTAAATTTTTTTTGTTGAAAATGAGATGTTTTAGAGAACAACCTAGAGCAACTTTGAACTCTTGTTTTTCTCCTTTGAGGGTCGTGGTTATTGCTGTTTTTCTGAGTTTGGGTTTGTTTCATAACTTGGCTCAACTCAGTTTGTGAACACCTCTTCCCTCCATGGTGTGAAGCCACTGACATCTCTGCTCATGTTTTTATTACTAAATTTCCATTTTATTTTGGCAGGCTGACCCTAGAGGCCAGGCCAGGCCATAGTTCTGTGGTCACCTAATAATTGATCAGAAGTTGTGCTCAGACACCTCAAGCCAGTAATGGCTTTGCAGGGTGGGTCTATGTGTGGGTAAGGGGACATGTTCAAAGTCTGGGCCATTTTCAATTCTTTTCCAGCTGTATGTTCCACTGGACATTGTGTCTGTCCTGTGCGTGTGCAGCCTGAGGTTGGCCCAGAGTGTGTGGAGCCTGGGGGCCTCTCCAGCCCCAGCAGGAAAATGCTCGTCCACCCTGACCACAGCCTCTGGCCGCTGGAGCCACTGGCCCATCCCACTTGCCCACTGCCTCCATCGTTACTTCCACAAATGCCACCCCTGGGCAAGGGCATCGCCCCTCCCCCTCTGACCTTGGCAGTGACGCCGCTGGTCCTCACAGTCTGCTCCACCCCAGCAGAGTCTCCACGCCAACCAAGCTGGACGTAGCTGGGAGCAGCTCTCACAAGAACACCCCAGATTCCCAGTGTTCATACCCAAGGTTCAGCAGTGTTTTCAGCACAAGTGCTTTTGAAATTATCATCGCCTTTGGTCACTTTCTAGAATGCCAAAATTGTTGATTTCGTCAAATTCTTTCCAGCCCTAGTGTTGCTTTGGGGAGAGAATTTGTCAGCTTCTTCATTTAGCCGTAGCCTGAAGTCTCGCCTCAATGCTTGTAACCTCAAACTGTTCAGTGCTGGGGGTGATTTGTTACACGTGGTAGATCATTAATGAAGAGCCGAGATCTAGCTGGTACTCCCTGAGCCTATACTATCAGGGGAGGGCCTGGGGGGCACCTGTTTGTGATCCAGCTGCTCAAGGAAGGCAGCTGTTTGCAGTTCATTTGCCTGGAGATGGGGTTGTGGGAAAAAATACAGGACACCCAGTGAAATTTGAATTTCAGATGAACAAAAATAATTGTTAGTATGAGCATGTCCCAAATAGTACATAGGATATGGTAATACTTATATTAAAAAACTGGTCATTATTTATGTGAAATTCAAATGTAAGTGTATATCCTATTTTTCATTTTGTTTTCCTAGATACAGCGACTGTGCCTGGAGGGATCTTCTTTCTGTAACTGATGCAGTGAGCTGGAGGTGCTCCGTGAGCTAGGGGTGCTCTGTGAACCAGGAGTGCTCCGTGAGCTGGGGGTGCTCTGTGAACCATTCTCCTTCCCACCCTCATTCCCACCTGATGACATCACTTCTTATTTGCCTGGGAAAATTGCAGCAGCAAGGACAGCTGCCACCACATCCTCCCTCCACCTGCCCCGAGCCCTGCTCTTTTCCGTCTCCCGTGACACTGGGCACGAACTGATCCCACTTGCCACAGACACCCCACCTGTGCACAGCTACACAAGCCAGTGAATACCCCTCACCCAAGCCATTTCCTGTTGAGTTTTTACTGCTTAGGACACAAAGGTCCTAACTAATCACATATGTCCCCATTTTACAGGCCGAGGTTGCACAGCTGGATGTGGGAAGAGGCAGGTGTGCACGCAGGGCGGAGCACTCCCCACTCGTCCATCTCTTCTCTGAGCCGGCCCTGGCCCCGCTTGGCCTGGGAGGCTCTGAGGAGGAGCAGCTCCCCCCGCCCAATCCTGGTGGGGGCCGTGGGTTGGTGGGTGCAAGCAAAAGATCTGTCCTTGCATCCTTCGTTCAAGACCCAAGTCTCAGCCGACAACACGGAACAACCTGTCCTTGGCTGATCCAGGCAGTGAGCAGAAGGATCCGGCCAAAAGCCCCCCCAGTATTATTCAGCCTCTGCAGGGGGAGGGCAGATCCCAGGGGCCTCTGCACCCCAGACCACGTTGCACAGGAGAGGAGCAAGTCTCCAAAGAGAAGCTGGGGTGTGTTCAGAAAAGGGCAAGCAAAGCAGGACCCAGGCCCTTCCCGCTGCATGGGGGAAGCCCAGGAGGGCATCTTGGAGGAGGTGACCATTTATGGGCGATGTGTACACAGGAATCGGGGGAAGGAAAGTGTCCAAGCAGCACAGAGGGTGGGAGGGGATCGGTCAGGCCCCCTGTGTGGCCTCAGCAGCCTGGACCTACTAATTCACAATTGTCATTATCGTATTGGTTACCAGTAATGACTGTCACTTGCCCAGTGATTCCTTACAGCAGCTGGGCATTCCTGCCCATTGTCCCACTCCTGCTGGCCCTGACTTCCTGACACAACTCTTCTCCGGGCCTCAGTTTCCCCACCTACCAAGGCCATGGCCCACTCACCTTCCCAGGGCTGCCGGGAGGCCGAGCGTGGGAAAGGGTTCCGCTCCATGTCCGGGGCCAGAACGATCGTGCCAGCCGGGCTCTTGGGCTCTTGGGCGCATGCCACACTTTGGCGGCCAAACAATGCCCACCTCTGAGCAGAGCTGTGGGTGGGCAGTAACCATGGTGAGGGGCCCTCCGCGCAGCAGAGCCAACTGCCCATCCGGGGCCAGCCAGGCCTGTGGCCCTGGTCACGGCTTTGTCCCACGGGCTGGCGCCGAGCCTGTGCTGACAGCTCTGAATGGCTGGCGGGGCAATGCTTACCGCAGCAGAGGGGCTCTCGGCCGGAGAGAGGGCTTGGGGTTGAGGTGAGGGCAGTGGAGCTGTCTCCGCGTTTGGGCTGGAGCCCCGCCGGGTCACTGTGACTGCTGGCAGTGCCTCCCCGGCAGTGGTATAGGAGCACATCCACCCCCGGGCACCACCAGCCTCTGCCATGTCCCCTCTGCAAGGACAGGGCCTGGCGTGCTCCCGGAAGGAGGCCACCCAGCCCAGTTCCGGGATGTTCCAGGCAGTAGGCCAGAGCATGGGGGTCCCCTCCAGGCTTCCTCTGGGCTCCCCCACAGCCTGGATGTGGCCCCATCTGGCCACTGGCTGTGCCCACCCCTGACTCCCAGCCTGTCCCAATACCCCTAGGCTGCTAGGGTCTGGGCACGAGTGTGGAGCCTCTGCCAGGGCACAGAGTGATCAGCCCCTCCCCAGACGGGATCAGAGTCCCCTAAAAGTCGTGTTTGCAAACTCAAGATCTCATTTAAAAAAAAAAATGGCCTGGTGCAGTGGCTCACACCTGTAATCCTAGCACTTTGGGAGGCCAAGGTGGGAGGATCTCTTGAGCCCCTGCGTTTGAGACCAGTCTGAGCAAGAGTGAGATCCCATCTCTACAAAAAACAGAAAAATTAAGCTGTTGTGGTAGCACACACCTGTAGTCCCAACTACCCGGAGGCTGAGGGAGGAGGATCCCTTGAGCCCAGGAGTTTGAGGCTGCAGTGAGTTACGATGATGACGTCACTGCACTCTAGCTAGGGCTACAGAGCAAGACCCTGCCTCAAGGAAAAAAGTCCCCAAAAAACAAAAAAGAGTAAGGAGAAAAGCAACGAAAATGGCACAGAATAGACATATTTCCAACCAAAGCCACTCAAATATCTGGCAGGCTCTGGAATCAGACAGTCTGTGTTCACACATCACAGCCCTGCCACAGCCATGCTGTGTGACCTTGGGCAGATGTCTTCACCTCTCTGTACCTCGTCTATAAAGTCAGCAGTGGAACAAAGCTCACAAGTTTTTGTGAAAACTAAGTGAGGTCGTCCCCAAGTGTCTACGACAGCCATCTGCCTTGTGAGCCTCGCAGAGCCTGCCCTGTGTCCCAGCCTCCTCCGTCCTCGGATTCCCATGCGTTAATTGCCCTGGCCAGCCTTCTCCCAGCCCCTGAATCCTCACTAGGACCCCTAGTGGGGACAGAGTGGGAGTGCGGGGTGACCCAGACTCTGGGGGAGGGCTGCCACTCCCCAGGGTGCAGGACACAGCTGCCAGAGGTGCCACCCACCCCGGTGGGATAGGACTCTGCCCCCACTAGAGGGTCTTCCAGAGGGAGTTCGAAGGTGAGTGAAGGAGTCGGGTGTCTCTCCCCTGTCCCACTTTATCCCATTTCTCAGCCACCCGTGTGCTCTGGGAAGCTCTGCCCCTCTTGGGGGAGGGGGCCTGAAACTTGGGTCCTGTTGGAGGGGCCAGGGAGGACTGGGCAGGTGCCTTTCCCTCCCCACCCATGGAAACCTAAAATGTGGCATGAGGGCTGAGGCACAGGGAGGCCAGCCAGACCCCACCCCACCCATCTGCACAGCAGAGACACTCAGAGGGGAGGCCACACGGAGCCCACCTCCCTGGGGACCCTGCCCTTCAATGGCCTCATGGGAGGAATGGACCCCCGCCTGGGTCAGCCATGCTCCCAGGACCCATCTGGGCAAGCCCCAAGGTCATGCACCCCTAGCAAGGCCATGGCTGGGGGAGGAGATCCCTTGTTAGGGACGCAATGGAGCGGGGCTGGCCCCTGCCCAGTGTGCTGGGCTCCCTCTGGCAATATCCACAGTGCACCAAGGCTGCCCACGGGGACTTGGGGCACCCTGGGGTTGAGGGTGCAGGAAGGGGGTGTGGAGCCTCCCTTTTTATCCCCCAACCTGGCAGGCATGGGGCTGGGGGCTGGGAGTGAAGAGGGGAGGCCTTTGGGTCCTATCTAATTGGGGCGGTGCCAAAGGAAAAGGACCCCTGTTTCCCAGCCCTGGAGAGGCCCCATCCTTCAAGTACCCACAAGAGGAGAAAGGGCCCCTCCGGGCACTGCCTCTCCCTGGCCCTAGGTCTGGTGTGGAGGCCACGACCCCACCCAAACCTCTGGTTCCAGCAGTCTGTTCTGCCCAGAGGCACCAGAACCCCCGAGTCCCAGCCCGCTCTCCGCTGCCTGTCTCATCTCCGCGGCCACC
Organism: Lepilemur ruficaudatus; assembly: GCA_963574885.1. Classification (NCBI taxonomy): domain Eukaryota; kingdom Metazoa; phylum Chordata; class Mammalia; order Primates; family Lepilemuridae; genus Lepilemur; species Lepilemur ruficaudatus. The sequence goes on from CAUYRT010107127.1 coordinate 22,078, forward strand.
GAGGATGGGGCTCCGGCTCCTTCTCCCGCATGCATTGAGCATTGAGTAGAGGCGCTGCTTGGTGCTGAAAAGACAGCTCCGGCCGGTGGGTGTCCCTGCCCGGAGGGACAAACCATGCCCAATGCAGAAATGACCAGGAATGACCGATGGCGGGAAGGGGAAGCGGATCTGTGTCCAGGTGCACAGTGGTGGCCCTGTCCATGCCCCTGTGGTCGCCAACACCCTGCCTGAGTCCCCTCCACCACCAACCGTCCTCCCAGCCCTGGGTCTCACACAGGCCCAGGCTTATAGAGACAGTTGCTACTCCATTTTGCAGAAGGGGAAACTGAGGCTGTGAAAGGCAATTTTTCCACCTCCTCATAGAAGGACACCTGCCCCTCCCTCCGCCAGCACCCACCTGCAGCCACAGTCGAGAAAATTCATGCCTGGGTATTGACCGGACCAAGCCGGTGTCCTCTGCCTCTCCCTGATGACTTCATTGTATTTTTATAAATTTATTTGATTGTATTTATTTTTCTCTTACCAAGTTGTGATTTAACTGTTTTTTAAATACTCTATTTGGAAATACATAGTTTCCTGTTCACAGCTGAGTTGCAGGGATAGCACAGGGTCCCTCACGCCCTTGGCCCAGCTTCCCCTGATGACACATGTCCCATCCCCAGGGAACCTGCGTCAGAATTAAGAAAAAACATCGCTATTGTACTACTAACTGAGCTACAGGCTTCATTCCGATTTCCCCCGTTTTCCCTCTGATGGCCTTGAATTCTGGATTCCAGAAACCGGCCCAGGACTCCACAGGGCGCTTAAGCATCATTCCCATCCGTGCTGATTGCTTTTATTAGGGTAAACGTACACTACAGGAAACTTACCATCCTAACCACTCTAGGTGGGCAGGTCAGTGGCTTTAGGCACATTCACGTTGTGTGACCATTGCCACCCTCACCACCCCCCATCCAGAACTCTTCCATCTTCCCAAACCGAACCCCGTTCAACACCCACTCCTCATTCCCTCCCGCAGCCCAGGCACCCCCGTTCTGATTTCTGTCTCTGTGGATTCGGCTGCTCTAGGAACCTCGCGTAAGTGGACACACGCGGTATTCGTGCGTTTGTGGCTGGCTTATTTCACTGAGCACAGCATCCCCAGGGTTCGTCACGTCATAGCAGGTGTCGGGGGTTCCTGCTTTTTATGGCCGAGTCCTGTCTCACTGTAGGGCTAGACCACGTTTCATTTATCCTTTGGTTGGTGGACACGTGGGTTGCGTCCACCTTTTGGCTTTTGTGAATCATGCTGCTATAAACATGGGTGTACAGATATCTCTTTTGAGTCCCTGCTTTCAATTCTTTGGGGTGTATACCCAGAAGTGGAATTATTGGGTCCTATGGAAATTCTACGTTTAGTTTTTTTAGGAACTGTCAGATTATTTTCTTCAGGGCTGTAGCACTTTATATTCCTATCTGCAATGCACAGGGTTCCAGTTTCTCCACACCCACACCAATGCCTGTTATTTTGTGTGTTTTGTTTTGTATTTATAATAGCAATGCTAGTGTGTGTGAGGTGGTATCTCACTGTGGCTTTGATTAGCATGTCCCTAATGATTAATGATGTTGAGCAGTTTGTATGTACTCATTGGCCATTTGTGTATCTTCTTTGGAAAAATGTCTATTCGAGTCTATTTTAAAATGTACCTAGAATTTTTTTTTTTTGAGACAGGGTCCCAGGCTGGAGTGCAGTGGTGTGATCATAGCTCACTGCAGCCTTGAATTCCTGGACTAGAAAAATCCTCCTGCCTCAGCCTCCCGAGAAGCTGGGACTACAGTCATGCACCGCCATGTCCGGCTAATTTTCTTATTTTTATTTTTTATAGAGACGGGGTTTTGCTATGTTGCCCAAGCTGGTCTTGAATTCCTGGGCTCAAGTGATCCTCCCACCTTGACCTCCCAAAGTGCTGGGATTACAGGTGTGAGCCACTGCGCCTGGCCCGGATTTGGGGTTTAGTCACGTACAGTGAGGCCAACAGATCCGGAAATGACTGACAGTAGAAAGATAGTTTGTCACTTACAGTTTCAAACTATCTGTTTGCGTGGAGGGTCACACCATGCCACGCAGGTCCACACAGGTCCACATCAGGTCTGTCCGGAGGTGGCAGGAGCCAGGGGACCGCAGAAGCTAAAGTTTTAGTGTGATTTGCAGGGTAAGGAGTGGGTGAGGTCGGGAAAGCAGCTGGGCAGGCCCAGGGTGGGAAGTTTGAATCATTTTGCTGGGCTCTGGGCTATAGTCAGTGGCCTCAGGCTGTCTGATACCTGGCTCTGGGGTGATTCAGGCAGGAAGAGGGGAAGAGGATAGGAGGGGCATAGATTTGGGGGTGGTTGGTTTGCACATCATAGGCTGCTCACAGGCAAGTTTTTGCTGTCTCTAGAAATCAGCTAAGCCTAAGCACTCCCTCCCCAGTTCCAAAGCTCCAAGATGTCAAAGCATCATAAAATACAGACAATTATAAAACATCAAGTCAATGTCTTTTGCCCATTTTAAAATACAGTTGTTTGTTTTTGTTGTTGTTGAGTTATAGGCATTCTTTACATATTCTATATATTAGTCTCATATCAGATTTATGATTCACAAATACTTTCTCCCATTCGGTGGCCTGTTCACTCTGCTCACTTTGGCACATTGATGGAGTCCAATCTACCCACTTTTTTCCTTTTGTTGCCTGCGCTTTTGGTGCCATACCCATGAAATCATTGCCAAATGCTTTCCCTCTGTTTCTTCCAAGAGTTTTATGGTTTGGGCCTTACATTTAGGTCTCTGATCCATTTTGAGTTGATTTTTGCATATGGTGTGAGGTCAGGGTCCAGTGTCATTCTCTTGCGTGTGGAGACCCACTTGTCTTCCCAGCACCGTGTGTTTGTTTGTGCTGATTTTTCACTTCTTCCTCTGACAGTGAGAAGCCTGGCTCCCACGATCCACAACTTACCTACTTATTGGTTCAGTCCTAGAATGTGTGGTTTCAGCCTTGCTAACCTGTGCCCCTGTGAGAAACAAACTTACCAGCTCAAGCCCGGTGTTTGTATACAGTTGTTTTTGTCTGTAGCCTTCCAGTATCTAGACAAAACCGTGTTGTCCAAAATCACTTAGTTCAGTCTCTTTCTCCCTTGCCCTTTGAGTGATGTCATACATTTGTAATTCAATTAGAATCAGTTGTCACAGCCTGCATTCCATCCTGGGCTCCCCTGACATCCTGACTAATTTTTTAAAACATTTGCATACAGTGAAGCTCGCTCTTTGTGGTGTGTGGTGTGTAGGTTTTGACAAAGGCATGGGGTCAACAATCCAGCACCGCTCCATACACACTCTCGTGACCACTCCCTGCATGGCCCCTTGAAATCAAGCTCCCTTCCTCCCCACCCCCTGGCAACCACAGTCCACGATGATTTCCTGTTCAGAAAAACCAGCTTTTTTGAGATGTAATTCACATACCATACGACTCACCCATTTAAAGTAAAATCTAATCATTTTTGGAATGTTGCATTACTGAGTTTTAAAAATCCTGGTCGAATACCCATGCCACATAATTTGCCGTGGTAACGGTTTCCAAGTGCACAGCTCAGTGGCACCGATCGCGTTCACAACGTTTGCAACCAGCACCACGGCTTCCAGAACTTCTCATCATCCCGACCAGAGACTCTGTTGATTTCTTAAATGATCGTAATGTGACAAACTTTCAAAACGTTATCTGTACACATGGAAAACACAATGGGTATAAAATATAAAGGAGGAGTCCATTTACAGGAAGTTCTAAAATAGGCAGCCCTGATGCAAAGCGCACAGCAGTTCTGGGGGTGCAGTGAGGGGTGGAATGGGGGTGTCTACCTCAGTCAGCTCTGGCGGCGGCTGTAACAAAATACCTCAGACAGTGACTTAAACAACAGAAATGTATTTTCTCACAGTTCTGGACGCTGGAAGTCCAAGATCAAGCTGTCAGGGAATTCAGGATCTGAGCACAGTTTTCCCAGCTTGCAGATGGCCACCTTCACACTGTATCCCCCCTCCCTTTTTTTAAAGACAGGGTTTCTCTCTATTGTCCAGGCTGGGGTGCAGTGGAGTGATCACAGCTCACTGTGGTCTCGAACTCCTGGGCTCAGGTGATCCTCCTGCCTCGACCTCCTGAGTAGCTGGGACTACAGGCACACATCACTGTGCTGGCTAATTTTTCAATTTTTTGGTAGAAAGAAGTCGGGGGGGGGGAGTCTCACAATGATGCCCAGGCTGGTCTTGAACTCCTGGCCTCAAGCAATTCTCCCACCTTAGCCTCCCAAAGTGCTAGGATTACAGGTGTGAGCTACTACACCTGGCCTGTATCCTCTTCTTATAAGGCCACAGTCCTATTCAATTAGAGCCTCATACTTATGACCTTGTTTAACCTTAATTACCCTGAAGACATTATCTCCAGACACAGCCACATTGGGGGTTAGGGCCTCAGCATATGAATTTGGGGAACACAGCTCAGTCTACAGCAGCACCCCTAGGGTGGTGGTACTGTACCGTGCCTTGGTGTGGGTTGGGGTTACCCAAGCGTATGAATGTCAGAAGTCATCAAATGGTACCTTTAAGATGTGTGCATTTCGTCACATGTTTGGGAAAAAAAAGAACTGTGAACAAGTATCGAACGCTAGCAAGTGACGTGCACGCTGACGTGTCCAGGCCGAGGCATGGACGCCCGTGCTGGGTGGACAGGGACGGAGGACAGCACAAGCCACCCACTGGCTCCAGGGAGCGGGGGTGCAGGTGTTGGCCGAAAGAAGAATTTTATTTCATGATAAAATATTGGGAAAAAATTAAAAATGCAGATTTAAAAAGGGCACCCCATCCACCATAGTCCCCCAGGCCTCAGCCCTCTGTTCAGAGGCAGCCCCCACAGCCAGGGGTTCCAGATCCTTCCAGAAACATCAGTTGATAGTCAAGTGCATGTCTCTTCACAGGCGCAGGGGGACAGGCATCAGGCACAGTCCGCTCTTGCCTTTTCCCCGCAGCAACACCTCGTTGGCGAGTGGCCTGTGTCCAAAGGTCCACAGGGCATCCTGCATTTACCAGACCCCTAGCGACAGACACCAAGGCGTTTCAGGCCTCCCTGGGGGACCTGCACTCTGCAGGGGATTCCCTGCGTGGGGCCTCGGCCACAGGCACCCACAGGGCCCCGGTGACAGGCAGCATCCGCCCTGCTGAGGCTGAGGATTCACTTGCCTGCCCCGCAGGAGCTGCCCTGGGGGGTCCTAGGTGGGGTTTGCCTCTCAAGTCCCCCTCTGCTCTCAGCCCCCGCTGCACACTCTCTGGGGGACCTGGCCCTGCCCGGGTCGTGCTGAGCTCACCGCCTTGCACTAATGATGGCCCTAAAGTGAGCCAGAGCAGCTGTTACTGGCCCTGAGCAGGACACGGTGAGCCTAGGCCACAGCAGGGTGTGGGGCGGGGGCTCTGGGCTGTGCTGGGTGGGCAACACACAGGAGCTCAGTTTGGCGGGGAGGGAGGCGGGGGACTCACTTGAGCCGTGTCCTACTGCACTGGTCAGGCCTGGATATGCCCTCCTTACAGCCACCCCGTTGTGCAGAAGAGGAAACTGAGGCTCAGAGAGGCTGTGGTCACTCCAGTCCGGGCGGTGTTTATTCCCCGCTCAGCTCGGAGCGGCCCTGGTTCTAACGCTGAGAGACAGGCCGGGCCAGGCCGTCCTGTAAATGCCTGGTCTTTGCCTCCCCTCGCTGGCTCTCCCTGGCTCAGCCTCTGGCCTCGGGCCCAGGCTGTCCTTTTGTGGGAACAGAAGCCGTGGGCCTCTGAACGCAGCCCCGGTCCCATTCTGGCGCCAGACGGGTCGCCCAACCTGGAGTGTCTGGAGCGCCCTCTGCTGGCCCGAGAGGCCCAGGCGGGGGCCGGCGTCAGGGCTCCTCCACCCTGGGGCCACCCAACTGCTGTTCTGGTGCCCAGGGGAGGGCGGGGCAGAGGCCAAGACAGGGTGCCAGGTGGATTTAAAGCAGGAGTCTCACACTGGCCACCCCGGGGCAGCTGCCCGAAGACTGATTCTTCCTTTAGGTGGCTAGTGCTTAAACACAGAGAGGGCAGATGGAACTTGAACTTCAGATTTTTTAAAAATTAGAAGATCTGCTCATCCTGGGCCCTCATTTCCTGTGCACAGTTGGGAGGAGCTGAGCAGGACGGGGTGAGTGCTTTCCTGCTGGCCACAGACCCCACCAGTCCCTGCTGCCCTGCGTCCACCAGCCCTGTGGGTATTGCACCCCTCCTCCACTTCCAGAAAGCCCAGCACCTTCAGCCAGAGGTGGCGTCGGGAGCCCCAAGGCAGCTGTGTTCCTCCAGACAGGCCCAGCCCTGCGAATCTGGCCCCCCAACACGGGACAGAGAACTGAGGGGAGGATAAGTTCTCCAGGAGACACAGCTCATGCTGCCAGGAGCAGGGTCTGCCCTGGTAAACCTCCTGTGGCACTGTTAGCTGGGGCACAGCACCCTGCTGGTGACTCTGAGTCTCTGACGGGTATCAAGGAGGGTGTGGGCTCCTTCCACGGGGGCTCTGTCATGGTGAGAGGGGACAGGGAGTGCGAGGAGGGAGAAGAGACCTAAGTCAACACTGGAATTTGCTTCCGGCCAGGGGTGGGGGGATGCTTTCTGGGAAGGTAGTGAGCTGCCTGTCGCTGAAAGGATTCAAGTGGGATGTGCTCTGGGCCAGCCTGGGCTAGGGGCCCGGGTAATACCTGGTCTCAGACCCCCTAGACGAGGCAGTGTGATGTGGGGGCAGGGCCTGGAAGGAAGCAGGGGCTGCAAGAGCCCAGCTGGAGGTCAGCGGTAGGGGGATTCCCAGCTGAGGTGGCAAGTGGGGCTGCAGCACTGGGCCAGAGCCAGGTCAGGTGGGAGCCATGCAGCGCTGAGGGCAGTGGGAGCCATGGAGGGCGTGACAGCAAGGGCATGCAGCCCCTGCAGCAGGACACTTTGAGACCACAGCTCCCTACATCCCATTTTATGGATGGGGAGACTGAGGATGGAGGATGCCTCAGGGGTCCAGGGCCCCTGCGATCCCATCTGCCCTATGGCAGCTGGCAACCAGTGGACAGCAGGGCTGGGGTTGAGGGACAGACCTGGATTTTGGCTGGCTCCATCTTTCACTTGCTGAGCGACCCTGGGCAAACCACATAACCTCTCTGAGTCTACTTCTACATCTGTGAAATGAGCACTGCTCTCTGTGCCTTGCTCGTTCTTGGAGTTCCCAGGAGACAGTGCATCTCACACCTCCCCACACTCTCACCTGGCATCACTATCAGGGAGGTGGAGCTTCACCAAGAGGGGAGCCCTTCACCTGCAGGGAAATTGAGGCCCAGAGAGGATGGGCAGCGGGCTCAGGTCCTGAAGCAAGGGCCTGACCCGCCAAGCAGGGACACCCCACCAGCGGGCCCAGAGCCCCAGGAGCAGGAACAGCAGGCCTGACCGCAGATGCAGGCCCCGCCATGCAGGTTCACCTCTCCCACCGCCCCTGTCCCTCCCGTGGCCACAGCCCGGTCCAGGTCTGCCCGGGCCCCCAGCCCCTCCCAGCTGACACAAAGGCCAGGCCTCCTGCAGGGGTGGCAGGAAGGGGCTCCTGGCCAGCTGGGCTGCAGCGCTGTGGGGAAGTGAGCCGAGACAGGAAGGAAGCTCCACAGCTGGGGTCTGGGGCCGCATTGTCTCACCTGGGGGAGGGGGCGTCCTTGCCACCCCTCAGATGCCTCCTCAGCTCGGCAGGGCAGTGGGGTCGCTGGGCCCTCCCTCTCCAAGCCCCACACTGCTGCTGACTTCCTGCCCCCACCCAGCCCCCACCCCAGCCTCAGTTTCCCCATCTGTAAAGCCTTAGTGGACGAAGTGTGGGAATTGTGCAGTGGTGATGTTACGGCCAGTGCCAGCCGTGGCTCTGCACCCTGTGCCCAAGGTAACTCATTTGAGCCGCATGATACTGTCTGAACAGAGGGCGCTCACTGTCACCATCTCACAGAGGCCCCCAGAAGCTCAGGGACTTGCCCAGGGTCACACAGAGAGAAAGTGGCAGAGCTGGGGCTCAAACCAGGCAGCTGCTCCGAAACCCAGGGCCCTAACCTCTCTACTCCCCTGGCTGCGCCATTGTGTACCTAATCCTTCTGTCCGAATCACTCACTTGTCAAGGTTGAATACTCAGTCTCGTCCTAAGCTGTGACGTCACCAGCTTAATGTGGACAGAGGGATTGGTAGGTAGGTAGGTGGATAGATAGATGATTGATAGACTATAAATAGCTAGATAGAGATGAATAGATGACCACCAGTGTTGGCGAGTCATATTAAAATTGACACACAGGTATGAAAGCTACCAGGAAATCCCATTGCGTGAGCCCCTGCAGTCACCGCACCTCCCCGCTGTGGGGCCCTTTCCAGACATGAGGTGGGGCCACTACCCTGATTGAACAGATGTGAAAACTGAGGCTGAGAGATGGGAGTATTTGTGGGTGGTCACACAGCTCTTCCTGCTCATCTCCCCATGGGGCGCCCTCCAGGGTGCTCCCTCCCTCCCTACACCTGGGCTCCCCCCAACCCCAACACACAGGAGCCACCGCAACAGGAATACATCTGGTCCCAGGTGAATGAAGAGAAACAGGAAAGGCCCCAACAGGATGGGGGGTGTGTGGAGGAAGCTCCAAGGCCTCTGAGGCATCGTGGGCTGGGCAGGGCACCCCCCAGGGCCGAGCCCTCCCCCGAGGGCTGAGCCGTGAGGGATGTGGGCCCAGCGGCCCTGGGGGAGGACTGTAGCCCTTGCCCTTCTGGCTCATGGCCAGGAGCCCTCCTGACATTGGACGTCACCTGACATCTCTCCCCCAGGTCCATCCCAGCCCCTCCCCAGCGCCTCAGGGACCCCCAGGCCCTAGCAGCCAAGCGCCTGCAGCCTGCTCAGATTTTATTGAAGGTGGAGCTGGGTGACAAAGAGATCCACAGACCCCCTCCCCAGCTTCCCCAGGGTGGGGCTCCAGGCACCCCAGATGTGAGATGGGTTGAGGCTCTCTCCTGGGGCGCACAGACTGCTCAGTAGCCCCGGTCCCTGCAAGCATCAGGCACAAACCTTAGCTCCTGCCGCCGTGCACAGATTGCAGGGGGATGGGCAGGGATGGCGGGAGAGGATCAGGTGGACGGCAAGGTGACAGCCCCCTTCCCCACTGGAGAGGGTCCCTGCTGGAGCAGGCAGTGAGGGGCAGGGCTGGGTGGGGCAGGAACATTACCCCCAGCTCAGGCCCCTCTTGGCCAGCTCCACCTGGGCCAGGTTGCGGTCACTCAGCACCCGCACCCTGGTGATGGCGGCCAGCGGCCTCTGGCGGTGCGGGAACTGCAGCACCTTGTGCTCCTGGGCGTAGACGTGGAAGTGCTCCGCGTCCGAGCTCACCTCCATCTGGGCAGGAGGAGCCAGTGACCTTGGCGCCAGCCACAGAGCCGAGGTCTGGTCCTGCATCTACCGTGGCTGAGCTAGCGACTCCTGGAAGCACAGAAGCCCTGCCGGCCCGAGGGTCCCTAGACACACAGCCCCCGCCCCCCATGTGGGAGCCCTGGGCCCCTCCTTTCTCCTGAGAGGGGTGGCTGGTAGCCAGGGTGGCGGGCGCCCCCGCACGCGTGGGGCACTGAGGAGGGGAGGCCCGTCCAGGCCCACGGTGGGACCGGCACACTGGCCTGTGGGCCATCCACGATAAGCCCCAGCCTCCTGCCCCCGACAGCCCTGCCTGGGCCCCCCATCACCTCAAAGGGCTCCCCCAGGGACAGCGGGAAGATGCTGGACACCTCCTCCTCGCCCCAGCGGCCGCCCTGGCAGGCATTGCCCACCATGGTGGCACTGGAGAAGCGTGGCTTGATGTGGAAGGCGATGTCCCCCGCCTCAGACAGGAAGTCGATCTCGAATCTGGGGGCGTCACGCAGGTCGTGAGAGCTCTGTAGGGCTGGGCCAGCCCTCCCGCCCAGGCCAAGAGGGGTGCGCCGGGGGGTGGTGTCCCTTACTTGTCCTCCCCGGAGTCGGACTGTCCCTGGACCAGCAGGCTCCAGCCAGGGGCCAGGCCCCCCGCACAGAAGGCTTCGAACTGAACCCAAAAGACAAGGTAGAGGGGACAGAGAGGCCCCACGGGGCTGGAGCCTCCTCTCTCCCTTACGTACCCCACTGTCCCAGCCAGCTGTCCCGAGCCAGCCAGCTGTCCTCCACCCGGTCAGGACCCTGTTCCTCTGCATGTTTCCTTCTTCACAAGGGCCAGGGAGCAGGGACAATCCTGCACACCCACTCCCTCTCAGATGAGAGGGTGGAACCAGCACCCCAGGGCACAGGTGGCTCAGGGAGATCCCATCCTGCTTCCTTGGCCCCAAGTCCAGGGTGCGTGGCTGGACTCTCAGGCCCTGGTCTCACCCACCTGCAGGGCCATCTCTCCCAGTCACAGCCGAGGCGGGGGAGCCGGGGATATAGGCAGGGTGGGCTGGGGGCGGGGAGCACAGGAGCCCCACCCCGGGTGGCTTGACAAGGTCACTGTGCCCTTCCCTCCCCCTGGCCCTCGGGCCTCTCCCTGCCAGCTGGCCATCCACTCTAGCACGAGGATGGGGCGGGTTGCCTGCCCATCCCCACTCGCCAGCTTCCTGGGCCGCACTCCTGAGGGTCCCCAGGCCTCTGGGAAAGCAGCTCCCCCAAGCTTGTAGAGGGACACAGAAAGATGGGGACCTTGGCCCAGGCTCTTCCTCTGGGGTCACGAGCTGACTCCAGGGACCCCAACCCTCCTGTCTGGCCGAGTGAGGGTGGAGGAAGGGTGTGCCCTCAGACCCCTGCCCTGGCCCCTGAGGTCATCTGACCACCTGGTGCTGCAGGACAGATCCACCTGCAAGCCCGTGCCCCCGGCCCACCAGCTTCCCACCCCGGCCAGGCGCCTGCCTCAGCTGGCTCAGCGGCCCGCGGGGCACGGAGCAGGATTAGGCGGGCGCTGGTCAGCGCATTCCAGGGCTCTGGTGGACGGGGGATGGTGGGGACAGGCCTTTCCCACCCCACCCACGCCACTCCTGGCTGGAGTCTCAGCCCCTCAGGCTGAGGGGCCCCAGGACAGCGTGGAGGGAGGTGGGCAGCCATGGGGCCGCCCCGAGGAGGAAAGCTGCTCCTGGCTGGGGCGGACCCCCGGGGCTGCCCGCGCAGGTGAATGCACGGGGGCATGGACAGTGCACCCGAGGTGGGTGTGAGTGCAAGCACGTGCCTCCAGGTGGCAGGGGCCCGTGCTGTGCTCTGCCTGTGGGCCTCAAGAAGATGGCACTTCTCCAGACCCTGGGCCCCCATCCCCGGGTTTCCTCCTGCCCAGTGTGCACTCGGGCTGTGGCGGGGCTGGCCCTGTGTCCGCCCGGCCTCTCTGCCGGTGCTGTTGCCGGGACGTGTGCCGGTTTGGGTGGGAGGGTGAGGGTTTGGGTGTGCCGGCTGAGGCCAGGAGGGGACTCAGAAGGGTTCCTGGCTGACACCTGCCCCTGAGCAGTGCAGGGCGGTGCAGAGCCCTCTGTCCTCCTCTCTCTTGCCCAGCACGTGGCAGGGAGGGATGGCTGCGGCCCTGCAGGGGGCAGCCCTGGGCTTTCATGGCCTGCCCCTGCCAAGTCGCCGTCCCCATCCTCCCTGGCCGTCCTGGGCCCACAGGCAGCAGAGCCCCATAGCTGCCTCCCCCAGGGGCACAGAGGGAAGCCCCCTGGCCACTGCGGCCTGGCAGGAGGGTGAAACCCAGAGCCACTTCCCTCCTCCCTGTCCTGTCCTCTGTCCTGTGGGCCTGGGAAGGGGCAGTCCTGGCTTTAGCTGCTGGGTGAGGACATGGAGCCCGGACTCTGGGTACAGAGCTGGCCGGTGCCTGGGGCCCAAGGCTGGGTAGAGCATGGAGTCAGGGGACTAGAACAGGCTCCCGGTCTCCGGGCCTCAGTCTCCCCAGCTGTCCCGTGGGCTCAGCAGTCCTGCTCGGCAATGCCAACCTCTGTGCTCCACACCTGTCCCTTGGGCAAGGGAGGGTGGCCTGGGGAAGCCACACCCTGGACACGGGGACCTGGTCATTGTCCACTCCATCTCTGTCCCTGTCTTTTCCTTTTGGGCCCAGCAGGGGTGCTGGTGGAGGGACCTCGGCTCTTGGAAGCAGCTGCCTAGAGCCCCAGCTGCATGTCAGGGGGGTATGGGGGGCTCAGCCCCCACACTTGCTGGACAGAAGGCCTGGGTGCTACTTCCTGGGGCGGGGAGTCCTAAGACCCTGCTTCACCGCTCTGAGCCCCAGCCCCCCACCTCAGGGGCCCCCGAGGCCAGGAGGGGTGTGAGCCAGGCTTGTTTACGCCCAGCCTGGGTGTCCACGGCCCTTGGGAAGCTGGGTACCTCCCAGCTCCCCAAGGACAAAGCAGGCTGAGGGCCTCACCTGGGCCTCCACCCCACGGCTCCACGTGTGCCTGGCATGAGTGCAGACCTGTGATCTCACCCTGTCTGACTGTGGCCTCAGCACCTCACCCACGTAGGTAGGAGCCAGCAGCCACCAAAGCTCTCAGCACTGGACAGCCAAGGGCTTGGAAGCCAGAACCGGGCTGGCTGGGGACAGAGAGACACTCCAAGGACCCCCTGTGGTGGGCCCAGCCCTGCAGGCACAGGCTGTCCTCAGCCCCAAAGCCGTGGTCCCTGATCCGATCCCGGTCCACCTCTATTGTAGCCTCGGTGGTCAGGGTGGTGTGGTGGGCAATGTCCTGAGCGGCTGGCTGGGTGTTGGCTGCCGGGGGCCATGGCTTAGGGCCCAGGAGCAAACAGATTTGCTGTCTGGGTGCCGCCCCCACCTCCTGTCCCATTGCACACCCACCCGGATGTGCGGTTTCACCCCGGGCTGTTGACTTTCATAGGCTCCGGGAGGCAGCAGCATCTCCACCCTGCTCTGGGAGGATCTGCGCCAGGACAGGGCCATGCTCGGTTCTGCAGGCTCCATCGCCAGGCGGTGCCCACACAGGGCTGGCACTCGGACACCAGTGGACACTTCCTGCCTGCCACAGAAGAGCAGCACCATCTATCGAGTGCTTTCTCTGTGCTGGGCGACAGCTAAGCACTGTACCTGCATCGTCACATTTATGGCACTATGTGATCCTTCTGTTAGAGAAGAACATAAAAACAGAGAGGTTAAGCTACTTGCCCAAGGTCACGCAGGGAGGGAGTAACAACCTCAGGATCTGAACCCAGTGGTCCCCCAGTGTCCTTGCTCCTAAACAGCACGCTGGACTGTCTCCTGGAAACAGAGCCTCTCACCAGGCTGGGAAGGGTGGGGGCGATCAGGATTGGCTTTCTGGAGGAGGAGGCACCTAAAGTGGGTTTTGAAGAATGAGTAGGAATTAGAAGGGGTTGGGAGAAGGATGCTTCAGGGAGAGGGAGCAGCAGGTGCAAGAGCAGAGTGGCTGGGCCCAGGGATGGGAGGCAGGGCCATGTGTTCCCAGAGGTGCCTGGCACAAGTCAGGGACAAGTCCCAGGGACAATTTGGCAAGGATTGGCTCACTTTCTGGGAGCCTGGCAGAGCTTCCATGGGATTCCTGGAGTTAGGCATCACTGTACCCATTTGAGTGATCAGGAAACTGAGGCTCTAAGAGAAGAAACCACCCCAAGGCCCCACAGTAAGGGTGCGGCGGGGCCAGGCCATGGATGCAGCCTCTGGACTCCCTGCCTCACCCCGCTGGCCCTCCCTGCACTCCTGCCCTGCCCACCCTGCACTGAGCCAGCCTGGCCTGACAGTGGGCGGCTCCAGGTGCTGTGCCTGGCTCTCGGGGGTCTCAGACCAGACCGAGCTGCCTTCTCAGACTCAGATCCCTCCCCAGGACCCCTTCCCCACCCCCAGCCCACATCTGGAACTGCTCGGCTGGACAGTGAAGTCAGCGCAGAAATTCTCAGCGCCCACTCGATGAGGAGACTCCAGACAGCCCCCGCCAGGCAGGGGCAGGCGCTGATGCCAGTACAGATGGCCACAGGCCAGCTCTGCCCGTGGCTGGGAGCTGTGTGGCCCTGGCACCTGGACATGCACCCCGGGTCAGGCGGCAGAAGCGAGGCAAGCGTGGAGAGAGCTGGGGCAGTTGGAAAACCCACTTCACAGATGGGGAAACCAAGGCGCACCTGGAGGCCAGCAAAGGCAGCTGCAGGGTGGGCCCAGTGCTCTGGCCGCTGCTCCTGCTATGAGGCCTCCAGTAGGAACTTGGCCACGAGTCCTGTTAAAGGCTGGAACTGATGATGGCTGAGGAGAGCTGATCCCAGGCTGACCCAAGCTCTGCAGAGGGGACAAGGTCCCTCACCCCTAGTGCCCCCTCACCTGGCCCTTCTGAATTTCTAATAGCCATCCCCGGCCACCACCTGTCCCATCGACACTCACCTGTCCCAAGTCCCAGTCCCTCCAAGTTCATCTCTCAAGGACCTTTCTGGGTTACTCCCACCTCTGAATCTCCCTCACTAGAGACAGAGGGCTCTTTCAATCCAAGCCATTGTGTGAGGTCCTACTGTGTGCCGGGAGCTGCCTGGGACTCTCAGAGCTCTGCAGGAGAGGAATATGTCTGCACCTGACACCCGCAGGCCCTCTGTCCCTCCCCTCACTCTCCTGCTGGCATCAAGCAGCTCTGGGCACACAGTAGGTGCTCAGATGGTGCAATGACCCTGCTTCCCTGATTCAGGGCAGATGGAGACCCCCAGGTGCAGAGAAAGGAGATGCGGGAAAGAATCCAGGGAACCCCAGCTCATCCTGGTCCCAGAGGAGCCCTACTGTGCGCTCCACGCCATGCCAGGCCTTCACCATTGGGTCCTCTGTTGGAAGCAACCCATTCACTTATTCAGCTGCCCATTCACTTATTCAGCAAATACTTGTTGAGCACCTACTAGCTGACAAGCTGTGTGTTGTGGGGAATAAGACAGACAGACACAGTGCATGCCCCTCACAGAGCTTCCGGTGTCTGGGAAAGGGGGGAAGATGCTAACTGGCAAAATCCTGCACCCTGTTATTTAATTACTATTATGATAAAAAGCTCTGAAGGAAAATATGCAGAGTGACAATCATGTATCTTGTGGGAGGGACCTGGCCCCAAAATGGCAGTCAAGGAGGACTTCCTGGAGGAGCTAACATCTGAACTGAACCCAGAAGAGAGAGGGGCTGGCCACACAAAGCAGGGAAGAGTGTTCCTGGCAAAGGGAACAGCGTGTGCAAAGGCCCTGGCCAAGGAAGGATCTGGACGTGTGAAGGGGCAGGATGGGGATGGGTAAGACATGTCCCCACCCCCAGCCCTGCTGCCTGGCTGGGGTCCAGTCCCCTGGCCTTTCCTGCCACACACTGCCCCCTCCCTGATTAACCCTCAGTGGCCTGACATTGTTCCTGGATAAGCCGCCCATCCAGTGCCCGGCCATTGTCCACGACTGTGCTTCCCACCCTGAGGCTCTTATCGCCCAGAGAATCTGCTCACTTGGGGCCAGTTTGTGGGCTGATAAGATTTGCTTGGAGCCAATGCCAAGCAGGGGCTGCCAGTCCAACACCACCCCTCTCCCTGGCACGGGCAGGCAGGCACTGCAGGGGTGGGGCCAGGGCAGTGGCAGGACAGGGTCTCCCCGGCCTGTGGGTCCCACAGATCTGCCGTGGTTCCCTGTGCGTTAGCAACAGCCCTGGCTTTGCAGCCTCCAACTCGAGTTCACGCCCGTTCGCATCCTGCTGGGTGAAGGTTTTGTTCCCATTTTACTGAGGGAGAAGCTGAAGACACCCTGTGCCGCATGCACATCCCCCTGTTGTGTTATTGCTTGAATAGCCTCTCGGGGTCATAGGGGGCCTGGTGGGAAGGCTGTGCCTGAGGGACAACCCTATGGAAAGCAGTACAGAGATGCCCCAAAGAGCTGAAAGTATTAATGATAGACCTGCCATTCAACCCAGCAACCCCACTATTGGGTACCTACCCAAAGGAAAAGAAGATTTTTCGTCAAAAAGACACCTGCACCTGAATGTTTACAGCAGCACAATTCACAATTGCAAAGATGTGGAATCAACCCAATGCCCGTCAAGTCATGAGTGGATCAATAAAATGTGGGATATGTATACCATGGAGTAGTACTCAGCCATAAAAAATGAATTAATACCTTTTGCAACAATCTGGATGGAACTGGAGATCATTCTCCTAAGTGAAGTATCTCAAGAATGGAAAAACAAATACCACACATACTCACCATTAAATTGGAACTAACCAAAAGCCGTTGTTAATTGTGGTGATGCTTGGAGTGGGGGGCTAAGGCTGAGGGGAGTTCTCCCTAATGGTCCTGGGTGGGAGGAGAAGGGAGTGGAATGGTGGGGATGGGGTCCAGTACTCATGAGGGTTGGGACCCTGGTTGGGCTGTGTAAACACCTTGGACCCTGACCCAGCAGCAAGTGATGAACCCAAGAGGGCAGCCATCTTCGAGGAAGCTCAACTATCCCAGACAAGCCAATCAGAAAGGCTGTCTGGGCACTGGGGCTCTCAGCCAGGCACAGTAGCCCAGGGGGTGCAGCTGGGCAGGGCAGGATGGGGCAGGGCAGAGCAGCCCAGCTGACATCTGGTCTGGAGGGGGACTGTGATGATTTCTCCAGATGGGCACGGGGCTCCAGGGACACAGGCTGCGCCAGGTTTGTAAACAGACACAGCAGCAACCCGGATTGGAGGAAGGAAGAGCTGGGAATACAATTAGATGAGAACGTGTCTGGGGGATCCTGAAGCTGGCCTGAGATGGGGGTGCTGGAGCCTCGAGGACCCCGGGGACCCCCTCCCCCAGCATTAGGCCCAGAGCCAGGGAAGGCCAAAGGGGACACAAGCCAGCCAAGTATGGGTTCCAGCCCCCTGCACAGACCTCCCCAGGCTGGACCTCAGCATGCTGTTCTGTGACCTGGGGGCTGTGACCACGTTGTGGGAGGGTGAAGGTGGGAAGCCAGACCCACGCAGCCTTCAATCCCTCGTCCACAAGCCTTTACGGAGCACCTACCGCGTGGCGGTTGTAGGCGTGGGTTGTAGCGGTGATGAGGACCAACAGTGTCTGTGCTCACAGAGCGGGTATTTTGGTGTGAGAGACAAATGATAAATAGCTCAATAGATAAATAGAATATTCTAGGGAATGTCGCATGCTAGGGAGAAAGCAAAACAGGACAGCAGCAAAGCCATTAAGCACCTGGAATTTCCGAATTCAGATGTGAGTATAAAAAACACACTGGATCTTGAAGACTTAGTACCTCCCCAAAATGTAAACTATCCCATTAATAATTTTTATATTGATTACATGTTAAAAGGATTATAATTCTGATATATTGGATTACATAAAATATATTATTAAAATTAATTATACCTGCTTAAAAATTTTTTTTAATGAGGCCACTAGAAAATGTAAAATTGCACCTGTGGCTTATGTTATATTTCCATCGGACAGTGCAGGAGGGAGGGGAGGGGGCTATTTCAGCCGGAGCAGGAAGGGGGCTCTGGGGGCGGCAGCACTCGAGCCACAAAAGATCAGGAGCCCGGGGAGTGCCTGGGGCAAGGGACATCAGGGGTGGCTCGGAGGCCATGAGGGAGACAGCCTGGGACATCCCCCCACCCCCAGACACAGACACATGTGTCCAGCCTGGGGGGAGGAGCTGGTCTGGGTGTGCCCCTCACCCTGGAATCCCCACAGGGCAGGCCCCGCACAGCCAGGGAGTCCCCAGCTCCTGCCCCACCTCAGACAAGGAAGTCAATGTTGTATCCCTACACCACGCTCCTGCAGCCCCAAGGGGATGCGCCTGACCGCTCCGGCTTCCAACGCTCTCACCAAGGCTGTTGTGAAAGGCTCAGGGGAGCTGCCAGCTCCCAAAATAACTTCACGCCAGTTCCAGGACTGGCCAGTTCCAGGACATCTGTGGTGGGCAGAGGAGCAAATGCCAGAGCTGAGACACCACTGGGCCCCGAGGAAGTGGGGCTGGACATGGGGGCACAGGGAGAAGTGATGGCTGGAGAAGAGCAAGCGACAGGCGGAGGCAGGTAGAGGCACCTGCAGACACAGTCCAGGAAAGGGCTGAGGCAGAGAGAGAAGGGGAGGGAGAGAGACACCCAGTGAGTGCGTGGCCCTGGCGGGGGGGCAGCTTGTGGGGGGCACACCCAGACCAGCCCCCAGACCCCGAGGAAGGAATCCCCCTCTGGACCCCAAAGCCAGGCAGCCCTCCAGGGTTGGGGGTGCCTGAGCCAGGGTGGCTGGTGGCAGGGATGGGCCCCCACACTGACCAGAACCCCAGGAGCTCAATTTGACCAGGTTGGGCTCCACATAGGCCCATCTCCTAGCCCCCTTCTTTTTCCGGAGGGGAACTGAGGCTCAGAGAGGCCGGGGAACTTGTCTGAGGAGCCGCAGGACATGAGGGGTAGGCGAGGACATGGCCTAGCTGGACACTCCTCTCCCGTGACACTCCTCTCCCGTGTCACACTTGGCCACTACTCACCCAGCTGGCTAGCAGGCTCCGATAGAATGTTCTACCCCTTCTTTGGGTCCCCAGGGGGTTGGGAAATGTCCTCTGAGCAGCATGGCCAGCACTGGGAGGAGTTTGTGGAACGTCCCCAGCTTGAGGTGGCCAGAGGGCAGGGGAGCGCCACGGTGGGCTGGCAATTACAAAGTTGGGGTCGGGGCAGGAACCGGAGAGGAGGAGAAGCGTCGGGGTCGCCTGGCTCTCTTGCCTGCGGGGCCCCATCCAGGGGGCCCTGGGAATCGGGGAAGCAGGAACTGAGGCGTGGTCTTTTGACATGAAAGGATCTTTGCTGCAAAACCTCTATCTAGTGCCACATGATCCAGTCATTCATTAATTCATTCAATAAACATGTATTAAACGTCCGCTGTGCACAGGGGGCCGGACGGCTGCAGTGGACAATGAGGACATTCTCCACCAAAAGCTAAGACAGACCAAGGCCCAGCGTGGGGTGGGGCTGGCCTGAGGCCACAGGCTGGGCAGGCAGGAGGTGGGCAGCCCGAGGGCCCCCATGCGGATGAGGAGCCTGGTCTGAGTCTGTGGACTCACGTGCCCCCCCGCCCACGCCTCCCAGGCAAGAGAGACACTTCCTTCTGAAAGCCCAGAGTGTCTGCCAAGTGACCCACTTTGGTTGTTCCCCAGACATCGGGGTTCTATTTGTTTTGTGATGGGTGAAAATTTTGTTTCTCAGGATAGAAAATACAAGCAGAGAGGCCTGGAGTAGTGACTTGTGCCTGTAATCCTAGCACTCTGGGAGGCCGAAGTGGGAGGATCACTTGAGCTCAGGAGTTCGAGACCAGCCTGAGCAAGAGCGAGACCGCTTCTCTACTAAAAACAGAAAAAATTAGCCGGGCTTGGTGGCCTGTGCCTGTGGTGGTCTCAGCTATTTGGGAGGCTGAGGCAGGAGGATTGTTTGAGCCCAGGAGTTGGAGGCTACAGTGAGCTGTGATGATGTCACTGCACTATAGCCAAGGCAACAGAGCATGTGGGTTTTTTTTCTGTCTCAAAAAAAAAAAAAAAAAAACTAAAATTAAATAAAAGCAAAGAGAAAGTGTGTAGTGTGACTCAGGTAGTGGATGGAGAGCCTTCTATGGGATAAGACGGGGAAGCCCGAACCTTGCGCTCAGTGCAAGGAGAGAAAGCGAGCAGGGAGGGGGACAGGCTGGACCCCAGGCCCCATGGTGCTGGAGGAGGCCTGTCCCAGGGGCTGGAGGACTGTCAGTGTTGGCAGGACGCTGGGCCCAGGACAGAGCCCAGGGGCACTTCCAGGGGACAGGCGGGTCAGCAGAGAGGCGGGAGGAAGGTGGGGCTGTGGGCCAGGCCAGGACCAGGCAGAGTGGGGGACTGACCTCCCGAGGGAAATGGCGCTAGAGGTCCGGGCCCGAGGCCCGAGAGGGGCCGCTGGGTCCTGCAATGAGAGGCCCTCAGAGGGCCCGAGTGTGTGTGTGTGGCGGGGGGGATTCTGGCTGCCCTTTTCACCCCTCCCCACGCGTTTCCCCAGAACCCTGAGCTCAGTGTGCCCGCTCAGCCACCAGGGCCACCAGAGACCACCCCCACCCACAGCTGTCCCTGCTCCAACTGCTGCTCCCACTTCCCTGGGCTGGGACGGGACACGAGAGTCTTTCAAAAACATTTCCTTTGCAAAATAATCCTTCCAAAAATGTTTTTGGAAGCAGACTCCCAATCTGAACAGGAAGACGTTAATTACGGCCCTCCCCGAGGGGCACGGGGGAGGAAGCCTGGTAGTCAAAAACATGAGTGAGGGCCAGGACTGCTCCTCGGCGGCCCCAGCCCCTCCCAGCCTCAGGCTCCAGCCCGCAACCCCTGCGCCCCGCCGCCCAGCCCACCCTGGGGAGACAGAGACCTGGGGAGGGGCAGCGACCAACGTGGCCAAGGTCACAGGTCAGGGGCAGAACTGGGTGGAGCTTCTCCCTCTGCTGCCACACAGTGTTCGTATGAGTGTGGCGAGGCGTGTGCACGTGTGTCTGTGCCCATGTGCGTGAGTGAAGTTGAGCCAGCCGGGTGGGAGGGGTGAGGAGGCTCAGCTGGAGGTGAGCCTCGTGGGCTGGGCTTCCCCACTCCGCCACACCACCATCCCCAGGTGAGAAATGCCGGCTGGACTCAGATCACAGCAAGGAGGGAAAAGATGGGGGCTGGGGACTCCCCTTTGGTCCTTCTCTTAACCCCTGACATCCTCCAGACAAGGGCCGTCTGGGTTCCCCTTGGGCCTGGATGAGGTCCCACCACAGTCTGTTTTCTGGATGTTTCCATTTCTACATCCATCTCAGTAAGCTCTAAGGCTCATGTTTTGGGTCATGTAGTCACTAGGAATTGTGGTTATCTTGGAAGTTTGCAGGGTCTAAACCCTGACCTTTGCTTAGCCATCTAGCTAGGGATCCTACCACCCAGCCTATAGCACCAGGGTTCATCTGAATATAAACAAGGAATGAGCCTTGGAGCTATCCTTCCACCCATCCATCCTTCTGATCATCCATCCACTCATCCATCCACTCCTCTATCCACCCACCCACCCACCCATCCATCCAACCAACCACTCACCCACCCATGCACCCATCCTCTCATCTATCCATCCATCCAATCATCCACCCATCCACCCATCCATCCATCCAACCAAGCACCCACCCATCCATGTACCCAACCACTCATCTATCCATCCATGCATCTACCCATCCAACCATCCAATCATCCACCCATCCATCCTTCTGATCATTCATCCATTCATCCATCCACTCTTCTATCCATCCATCCACCCACCCATCTGCCATCCACCTGCCCATCCATCTATCCATTTATCCATATGTTCTATCCATCTGTATCAGTTTCCTGTTGCTGTTGTAAAAAATTACCGCAAACATTGTAGTTTAAAACAGCACAAATTTATCATCTTATAGTTCTATGGTCAGAAATGGGTCTTACAGGCTAACGGCCAGGTGTCAGCAGGGCTGGTTCTTTCTGGAGGCTCTAGAAGAGACTTTTTCAGCTCTAGAGGAGCTGACTTTTTTTAGTCTAGAGGCCTCTTGCATTCCTTAGCTCGTGCCCCTTCCTCTATCTTCAAAGCCAGCGATAGCATTACCCCAAGCCCTGCTTCCATGCTCACATCTCCTTCTCTGACTCCCCTGCCTCTATTTTCACTTATAAAGACCCTGTGCTTATACTGGGCCCACCCCAATTCTGTAGGATGATTTCCCCATCCCAAGATTCTCCACTTAATCACACCAGCAAAGTCCCTCTTGCTAGTAAAGTACCATATTCACAGGTTCCAGGGATCAGGAGGGGGACATCTTGGAGGGGCTTTATTCTCCTGCCACACCATCTTCCCATCCTTCCATGTATCTGTCCCTCTGCTCATCCATGGATTCATTTCGCCAACTACCTACCCTACTATATGTCTTTATCCATCTATCTATCCATCCTTCATCTACCCATTTATCCCTTGTCTATCCACCCCTACCCATCTCTCCATCCATCTGTCTTTCCACGTTTCCTCTCCATCCTGCATCCATTTGCCCATCGGTGCATCCCCCACCCACCCATCTGCCCATCCATCCACCCTTGTTGTACCCCTCTGTCCAGCTACCCATCCACTCACATGCCTGTCTGTCCGTCTGTCTGTCCCTACGGGCAGGACGCTAAGGGGAGAGGACTGGGAGGATGGAGGGTGTAGTGGAGAGACAGGGCAGGGTGGAGCCCAGCCAGATGGGTGGTCTTCCTCTTCCCTGCTGCTCCTTCCTGGAGCCATCAATTACTGCCACCTCCCCCCACGGATGGACAGTTTCCTCTGTGCCCCCACCTTGCCCAGAAAGGGAACTCTCAGAGAACAGAGGCCACAGCTGGCCCTTCCCTGTCTCTGGTGCAGGCCCCTGAGGAGCTTGCGGGTGTTTGCTAAGCGGTCAGCAGGGCGGGCGCCTGCTTGTTGGGGGCACAGCCCAGGACAGAGCCGTGAAGCCCACAGGCGGCCCTGAAGAGGACTCGCTGCCTGGACAGGCGGACAGGGCAGGGGTGAGCCAGCCTCGCTGACTCCCACGCACTCCCTGTCGTCCCTCTGGAGCCCCGGGTTCCAGAAGAGGCTGTGGGAAAGGCCCCTCTTGGACCCCTCAAAGGCCACAGAGCATCTTGTGGGAGAATGTTTGTCACCCTGGGGCTCAGAGAGAGGGCCTTGGACTGAGCCCAGGATGATTTGATGGGGAAAAAATGCCCCCAAGAGGAGTATCGCATCTACTCTGCCAAGTCAGCGGCTTATCTATCCAGCCTCGTCCTCTTGTCCCTCTGGGGGCGGGTCACACTCACACTCCCTCTCTGTCCCTTCCTGGCTCTGTCTCTCCATCTCTGTCTCTCCCTGTCTATCTCTATCTTTCCCTGTCCCTCCCTGTCTCTGTCCCTCCATGTCTCTATCTCTCCCTGTCTCTATCTCTCCATGTCTCTGTCTCTCCCTGTCTCTGGGCCCCCCTCTCTCTGTCTCTCTGCCACAGCTCTGTCTCTGCAGCCTCTTCCACAGGACGTCCAGTGCACTCTCTGGGCCTCACTGCGCAAGAGCCATGCCCATGGTCTCCAGCCTGGACTTCTGTGCCCAATGCACTCCACCTCGGGCCCACTCAGGGGCCTCCTCCAGGAACAGCCTCCTGCAGCCACCCCACGCTTGCCCTGCGACCTGCTCTCCCCGTCTGCCAGCCTAAAGTGCTGAGGTGGGACCAGGCTGGGACCCTAGAACAGGACACAGGTGGAGTCAGGGCTGTGATCCTGTGTTGCCTGGAACCAGTCGGGGGACCCTCACCCCTGCTTACAGAGGGTCACCTCCCTTCTGGCTCTGGGGCAGATGCGTTCTTGGTGTGCACCCACAGGAGGCGCTGTCTCCTGAGGCAGGGGCAGGGCAGGGCAGTTTATGGAGGAAGGGCAGCCCCCAGGCCCATGCCCAGCACCCCTGTAGCTCCCTGAACAGTCCAGCTCCTGTCCCTGATCCTAGAGCCGCCTCCCCAGGCAGGTGGGCCAGGCTGTGCACACACACGCGGGCACACACGCCCCAGCACGCACATCTGCACATGCCTTCCCTGCTCTGTAAATACCAGTGGGCCAGGCTGGGATGGCACGTTGCGGGTGAACACCGCCATGGAGCCCCCCACCAGCCCTCCCTCCACCAGGCACAGCCCTGCACCCGTCTGAACCTCAGTCTTGCCATCTGGACAGTGGGTCTGGCTCCCAAATCCCGCAGGGTGGCCCCCCTGCTGCTGTCGAGTGAGTCTGGTCTCTGCTCTGATTCCCCCACCCCAATCCTGCTTTGGGCAGGATGGGAAATGGAGGCCCAGAGGGTCACGCCTGGCCCCTGAGGATGTTCTCTCAGCCCCCAGGCCGAGGTGGGGGCAGCATCCTGACTGTCCATTGTTCCAAGCCACTGGGGCCCCCTCCCCACCCCCACTGCAGAGGAGGCCTAGGGGGGAAATGGGGTGGGACGGGGCGGGGCCAGGCCTGTTAACAAGCTTCTTCCCAGCCGCCCGCCCTTAACTCCCCAGCCCTTCCCAGGCGGAAAATTCAATTAGTCTCGAGCAACTGCTTTGCTGAAGAGCCAAGAAAGGGAACCCCAGAGAAAGGAGACCCGCCTGGCGGCTGTTGTGTGTGCTGGGGGAGGGGGAGGGGGAGGAGGGGCCGTGGGGGAAGTGGAGGCAGCCGAGGACCAGGAGGTAAACAGTCTGCCTGTGTCTGTCCTCTCTTTGTACGGGACTGCGCGGCCCTGGGCCCCTGTCCGCCCCTCCACCTCCTTAGGCAAAACCACAAGCCAGTCCACCCTGAGTCAACTCCCCGCTCTGGGCTCTTAAGGCTGGATGCCTGGTTTCGGGGGGAGGTGCATAAAGAAGGGAAGACCCCAGCAAACCACATCATGCCACCCTCTACTCACAGGGGTGTGGTGGGGCCTCTCGGTCTCCCCAGACTAGATGTCCCCGCCTTGCTTCCACACTGGCCTCTTATTCGGCCCTCAAACACTCTGTCCTTCTGGCTACAGGGCCTTTGCGCATGCTGCCCCCCAATTGCCTGGCAAGCTTCCCCTTCAAGAACCTTGTCCCCAGCTGGGCCAGGTTTTGTTTTCACTCTCCCGTCACCCGTCACCCCTGGCTTCACAGCAAGCAGCCAAAGGGTCCCTCTATGGAGGGAGGGGGCAAGTCCTGTGTGCCCAGCATGGGTCCTAGCACACAGCAGATGCTCCATAAGTGTGGAGTGCATCATTGAAGTGCCCAACGGGGCCTGGGTCCAGCTGACAGACCCACAT
Source organism: Lepilemur ruficaudatus (assembly GCA_963574885.1). Classification (NCBI taxonomy): domain Eukaryota; kingdom Metazoa; phylum Chordata; class Mammalia; order Primates; family Lepilemuridae; genus Lepilemur; species Lepilemur ruficaudatus. The sequence goes on from CAUYRT010107127.1 coordinate 46,859, forward strand.
AGGAGTTCAGAAAATGTCCATGAATCTTGCAACTGACACTCCCTTCTCTGCCTGGTGGACTCCTATGCACCCTGCTATGGCCTGGCTTCCAGAACCCCTCCTCCAGGAATGGCTCTGAAGATCAGCGAGAATGGCACTGCAGCTTGGCCCTCAACCAGGGCTGTTTGTGCCTTCCTCTGGGACCCTCTCCCCTCGTATCTGGCCCATGGTCTCCCATCTTCCACCAAGGCCCTCCTGATTGGGTGAGTGGGCCGGGCCCCTTGTTCTGCTGTGACCATACACAGGACCTGCAGGAAGAAGATCCAGTCAGTCCGGCCCCTACACGGAAGTTCTCCAGGCCACCCTGAGTGCAGGACAGGACAGGACTACCTGTCTGGCCCAGCCCTGCCCCAACACTCCCCAATTCCAGGGCCCCACGACCCCTGCACGGGGAGTGGAGGGACCTAGCTGAGCCAGACACCCAGCGGTGTCCAGGACAAGCAGCCGTGGGCAGCCGTGGACAGAGCACTCCTTGTCCTGGGCAAGTGAGGCTCTGCTCTGAGTGTCCAGGCAGGGCCTGGGGCCACCAGGCATACAGGAAGCCTGGGGAAAGTTGGTCCGAGGGTTGAGGGGTCACCTGCAGGAAGAACAAAGGGTGACATGCACACAGACCCCCGGGAGGCTGGTGGGTGCAAGGACGCGCTGTCTCTGAGCACTTCTTCATCAAGATCCCCAGATGCTGCCAGGGGAGGGGCCGGTGCTTGTGTGACCCCTAGGAGCAGGTACAGGGCAGACAGGAGGTTTGGGAAGGCCAGACGGAGGGGGGTGTGCAGTGGAATGTGGGCCGGCCCCTCCTCCTCCCAGAGAGACAGAGGCAGATGGCAGGCTGGGGGGCTGGGGACGGAGGGGGCCAGCCAGCCTGGCCCTGGCTCTGACAGAGCAGTGGGGACAGAGCCTTCTCAAGTTCCCGGCCCCCAACCTCTGCCAGCTGTGTGCAGCTGGGGCCTCGCCCTGAGGAAACCCAACACCGGTGGGGGGTGGGGACCCTGAGGCCCCCAGCCCCCTCGCCACCTCCCCACAGGTTTCCCCCACCAGGGCCAGGGCCGCAGGGCCATTTGTGACCTGCTAGGATGCTCATCCCAGGGGCTGCAGGCCACTAGTAAAAAGAGGTGACAAGTGTGGCCCCCAAGCCCAGGACCTGGCAGGTGACCTTGCCCTGGGAAAGTCTGGAGGGGGCTCAGCCTCGTGGGCTCCAGACTGCACAGCTGGGTGTGTGCATGTGCGTGTGAGCCCTGGGCAAGGACAGGCTCCCGGGGCGGGGGATGTCAGGCTGGAGTGTGGGGTATGGGGAGGTTGAGGAGGAAGTTGCCTGGGCTCCACCTCCACCCTTGAGCCTCAGTTTCCCCTAGAGGACCCTGGCCTCAGCAATGGCACACCTCCCACTGGCCAAGCTCTGGAAGCTCCTGGCTCCCATGGGAGCCTCACCACCTCCCCAGGGGCAGGGCAGAGCCCCCGGCAGGCCCCACTGCCTCTGCCCAGCGCAAGCCCTGGAGCTCTGCACCCCTCGAGTGCACCCCACTCTCCAGATGGGGAGACTGAGACCCTGCCCATAGGTGCTCTGTCTCAGCTCCCTGGCTCCTGCCCAGAGCCTGGAGGGAGGGGGCCATGCAAGGTGGGGGCTGCCAGATGGTGGTAATCCTGTGTCAACAGGGGCTTAGACACCTGCTCTACTCCCCCCACCCACCCTGCCAGCCGGCATTCCGGCACATCTCAGCCTGGGTAGGGGTGCTGTCTGCCGCCCAGGCCCCCGCCCAAGCACAGCCTGATTTCACAGACAGTCTCAAAGGCCAGACCTATCCTGCCCCAGCTCACTGTCCTGCCACAAGCCCAGGCCCTGAGAATGGGCTGGGCACTGTCTCACGAGAGAATTTTCTTGACACGCTTGGGGCTGGAGATGTCACAGCATTTGGAGCAGCCATCGTGGGGTGAGGGGTGGCAGCCAGAGGCTCCCAGTTGGTGCTGAGCTGTGGAGGAGGGACAGCAGGGGTCTTGGGAGAGGGTTGCTGCTGAGGCAGAGGGTCCTAGGGCCATGCTCTGGGGTGGCCAGGCCAGGTTGGCAGGGCCCTGGGGGGATGGTGGGTGGAGCCAGGAGTTGGAGAAAGGGGAGCTGAGCATCAGGGCCTCATGCAAGGAGCCAGGACGTTGGCCAGCCAGACAGGAGGGCACAGTGCCCGAGTGGCTGAGGCCAGCCTGGGACAGTCTCCTGGTGTGGACACAGGTCACTCCTGGAGCCTGGAGCCTGCAGGGACGAGCCTGGGGTCAGGGTGGCCTCTGGGGTGCTGGTGCTGCCCATGCCTGGGAACTGCTCCGTCCAGGCTACCTCCCTACCTTACACGGTGGCCCTCAGGCCTGACTGGGGTGAGCACGTCCACTAGGAGAACGTGGCCCTAGCTGAGCATGTCCCTACAAGTCTGTCCCTTCCCCCTGTTCAGTGGGTGCCAGCTGGGTGACGCTCAGCCCCCCTCAGGGCTGGGTTTCCCCATCAGGAGCACAGACGCGTGGGCCCAGGACACAGGGTCTGGGTGGACGAGCCCGAGCCCGGCCTGCAGGGCCGCCAAGAGGGTGTGGGGAGGATGGTGGCAGCACCTGCTCCCTGCCCGCCCCGCCGGCAGGCGCCCTTCTCACTGCCCTGCCTTCTTTCAGGGTCGCACAGGCCCTTTCAGGCTTTGGGATGGGGGCCCAGATTTCCATGTCAATGGCCGCAGCCTGGTAAGTTGGTTAACAAGCCCTCAGCCCCGCTGGGGAGGCTGGGTGTTAACACAGGCCCCACTCTCCTGCCGGCCTCCCGGTTGCCATGGTGCCCGGTGTGGCCCTTTGGGCTGCGGCTAATCCTTTCTCTGGGCCTTTCATCCCGGCCGTCCCACCCCAGGCTGGTCGCTGGTGACTGGGCCTCGCCCAACAAGGCTGGTTTCTCTGCAGGGTCAGGGGAGGCCGTAAATCCAGCTCCCGTGGCCCCCAGCCCCTTGGCCGACTCTTTGTCCTGACATTGTCCCACGTCCCCTGCCCTCCCCTCTGGGAACTCCAGTGGCGGGAAGAAGCCTTTGCCAGGTGGGGAGGAGTGTCCCCAGGCTGCCCCTCCACCTGGCCACACTCACCCTGTGGCCTCGCCTCCCGTCACCGCCTCCCGCTCCGGCTGCTCCCAGGCTGAGCCAGGCGCTCCTGCCTCCCGCCTTTGCTCTGGTGGCCTCTGGTCTGGAGCCTCTTCCCGGCTACCCCTGGAAGCTCCCCCCGCCAGTCTTCCCGGAATGTCACCTTCTCCCAGAGGCCGCAAGCTCCACCCTCCGACTCTGTGGCACTGTCCTTTGTAACGCTCCACGAGGACCCCTTGCTGCCTGTCCCCTACAGTATGCCTGCTCCACGGGGGCAGGGACTGTAGTACTCCGGATGTGGCTGGCCCGTGGCAGGCGCTGGGCACTCTGCATGAAAGAGTGGGGGGCTCTCAGCCAGGGGTGGTGGGGGCTGTGGCCTGAGGACAAGGACAGTTGTCTAGCCTAGCCTGTCCCCTGAAGGGTGAGTGAGGTCCCAAGTCTGGGCTGCCCGATTGCACCCCCACAGGCCTACCTGGGCCCAGAAGCTCACACAGAGACCCCTCCCCTCCCTCCAGCATCGTCTGACCCCAGAAGATAGAATCGGGGATCCTGGAAGTCAGGCCAACATGTGATCTGAAAGGTCAATCAATTAGCCTGACCTCCAGTCCTGTGCTTGGCTCCCCACTGCTCCTCCCTGCTAGTTTCTGCTTGCATACCTCCAGCAATGGGGAGCTTACTACCTAAGCAGTTCAGACCAGGAGAGTCTCCTTGTGTGGGTGAACTCCCAGTCTGGGCTTGGGCTCAGACACTGAGGAAGCACCACAAATGGACTTTGCCTTTGCCTGTGGCTCCCAGCTTTGTGGCGTTGGGGGTGACAGACCACGCCTTAGCTCTAGGCTCCCTGGCTGGGCTATGTGTGAGTAGCTGTTAGCCAGGACCCAGGCCTGATATGCCCTGAGCACCCCCTGAAAGTGGGGCATGTGGGGACCTAGCCTGTCTCTTAGAAGTGGGGTATGGGGACCTAGCCTGTCCCCTAAAAATGGGGCACAAGGGGGCCTAGACTTCCCCTGAAAGTGGGGCATGGGAGGCCTAGCCTGTCTGTCCTTCCGCAGTGGGGTGCCCCTGGACGCTCGCCCACGGCTGCCATTGCTCTTTCATGAGGCAAGAGGGACAGGAAATGGCCCCATTTTACAGCTAAGAAGACTGAGTCTTGGAGAAAAGGGCTGGGTCCTCCTGGGGTGCGTGGAGCCTGACCGACCCTGCGGCCTCTCCCAGGCCACCTGGCAAGGGCAGAGCCCCAGTCCCACTCCTCACTGAACACCCCCAGGGCTCTCGGCTCCAGGACCTGCCCAAACTGCCCCAAGGCCTCCCTGGTGGGGATGTGGGAACAGCTTGGGGAGTGTGCAGTGAAAGGGCCATGGAGGCTTTGCTGGGGAAGCCCCTGCCAGCCTCAGTTTCCCCATCTGTCACAGGGGCTGACAAGAGGGCCACCTCGTTGGGCTTCTCAGGAGACCCAGGCCCCGCAACTGCTCCCTCAGTGCAGGGAGGGACTGTCACGGGCTCTGAGAGAAGGAAGAGGGGGATGAGGACAGGCGGGGAGCCTCTCCCTGCACTCAGTGCGTGGGCAAGAGCCAGATTCCAGAACTCTCCGGGGAGACCAGGGAGGGTCCAGCCCCACAGCTGCCATTGGCCGCACTGTCAGGGCCTGTGGCTGCCCCGACCCTGCACTTCCTGCCCACCCCCTCAGAGATCCTCGGCTGACATCGCGAGGGTCGGGCTCCTCTGACAAGTGGGAGACATCGTAGTGCAGAGAGGACAAGAGACTTGCCCAAGGCCACACAGCAAGAACGGGCTATCTGCAGAATGAATGAATGAACAAATGTCCTAGTGGGTGCTGTGGGACCTGCCCGGGCCTGGGCAGGCCTTCCTGCTGCCCTGGCGGCTGCCCTTGCCCATGGCCACCCCTCCCGCTGTGTGGGGCCTTGCACAGGCCCCTGGGGGCACACGGCTCTGCCGTTGTGTGGGCGCCCTCAGCCTGGAGCGCTGCCCGGCGGCGAGTCGGAGCAGGTCCACCCACCTGGGAGTGGGCCCAGTGTCAGGCCACAGAGGTCGAGGCCCCCACCCCCAGCTCTGCCTTCCTTCAGCCCTCCCACCAGCCCCTTGGCACCAACTAAAAGGAGGTGGCCTTGTTCGGAGGGTTTCCTGACTCGCAGATGAAAGCAGCCCCCAGGGCGTGGCTGTGGGGACTCAGGAACCCCGTGGGGAGCACCAGCGTGGCACAGGGGGGAGAGGGCAGTCTCTTAGGCCCGAGCTGCTGCTCACGTTTTAAAACCAGTCCCCAGCACAAGCCATGCGCCTGGGCCAGGGATCCGGCAGGGACCAAGACAGGTAAGAACCAGGCACAGCAGGACGGCCAGACAATGGCAACGACGACAATGGCACTTGTAACAATCATGGCCTGTTCTTGCCCCTTGCCTGATGCGTGTGAGCTTATGCCATCCTCACGACACCCTCCAAGCAGGCCTTCTAATCATTTCCACTTTACAGTTGAAGAAATTGAGGCACAGAGAGGTCATGTGACTCACTCAATGTCACCCAGCAAATAATCAGCAGAGCCAAGACGGAAACCGTAACAGTGTGGATCCAAGAGGCGGACAGGCCGGCTGGATGCCCCTGAGCAAAGCACCTAGTCCCTCTCAGCCTGAGTTTCTCACTGAAGTCCTGCTGTGAGACCCAGAGCAGGTCTGGTGCAGTGGACAGGAAGTGGCGGGCAGGGCAGGAGGCTGGGACAGCTCTCCAGCTGCAGGGCCCCCTCCACAAGGAGCTTCCCTTTCAGGACCTGTAAAATGAGGTCATTATCCCGACCCCCGTCAGAGGGACTGGGCAGCTAAGGGGCCTACTGGCTCTGCCTGAGCCAAGCTGGGCCCCACACCCCCAACTGGGGGTCGTGGGAAGGGCCCTGGGGAAGGTCCCTGTGGACGCACCTGGGCAGCCCAGTCTCCCGGAGGGACGCGGGACACTCATCAGGGCCGGCCAATCCGCCCACTCGCCCGCTCACTGGCAGGGCCGGAGCTGCCTGCGGCCCCTGGGGAGGACAGAAGAGGCTGAGGAACTGGCTGTGCGGGACACCTGAGCCCGCTGACCAGGCCTCCCAGGGGGCGGCCGCCTGGGGGCTGAGAGGCAGAGACCAGGCCTGTTCCCACCGCCTCCCCCTACAGGCCCCGGAGGAAGCAGGTCAGCATGTGTTACGCCGGCTGGGGCCTGGGCCTGCCTGCCCCATCTGCTGGGCAGGGGAGACCAGGCCGTGCGCTGCCTGGCCTTGGTTTCCATACTGTGACTAGGGACACTGTCCCTGCCCTCCCTGGCCTGGGGAGCAAGGCAGGCGTGCAGGACTATCACCCCATTTCACAGCTGGGGAAGCCGAGACCCTGAGCAGTGGAGCTCCCGGCTCTGCTGCTGTCGGGCCACTGCTCGGCCAAGGCAGCCCCTGGCAGGTGCAGGGCGCAGACCCGGCTGCAGAGCCTGGCTCCACCACCTCCTGGCTGGGCGATCTCCGAGCCTCGGGTTCCACGTCTTGTAAAAGACACTTGGGAAGATCAACGGAGCCTGAGACTGGTGCGGGGGGTCACGTGGGGCAACCTCAGGGCTAGTGTCAGAGGCCCAGCCCCGCTGGCCCAGGGGCTGGTGGCCACTCACCCGAGGCTCGTGCCCGGACCTAACAGCTCAGAGAAAAACGTCCTGCCAGGGAACGGGAGGGGCATGGGGCCTGGGGGTTCGGTGTCACTAGCTCATCCATGTGTGCCCCTCTGTCTCTTGCATCAGGCAGGTGCTTGGGACCCCAAGAGCCAGCTGGGGGGCACAAGGGCAGGGCACCCACCTTTCTGTCTGTCCCTCCAGCTGCACTCCTGGTGGGCAGGCCTGGCACTGTCATCCTCTGAGCTGACAGCCCCACCTGCACCATCAGGCTGGGCTCTCTGCCCCCTGACTCACACGTGCCAGGGGGTCCCACGGCCTCCCAGCCTGCCTTGACAAGGGGCAGGGAGGGGCATCCAGGCTCCACGTCCCTGGCAGTTGGGGTGTGGTGGGTTGAACAGTGACTCCCCGGAAAAGGACATGTCCAAGTCCTGACCCCCAGAACCCAGGAAGGAGACCTTACTTGGAAAAAGGGTCTTTGCAGATGAAATTAGGTTAAGGGTCTTAAGACGAGGACACAGAGACTTGGAGGGAAGGCTGAGTGAGGACAGGGCAGAGACAGGCAGGGCCTCTCTATGCAGAGGAGCATCGCTGCCATCGCCGCCACCGCCAGGCTGGCAGGGGCTGGCGCAGACCCCCTCCCACCCCTAAAGAGCCAGCCCAGCTGACACCAGAGCCGTGAGACAATAAATACCTTTTGTTTTCAGCCAAGTGTGTGGTGATTTGTTGCAGCAGCCCTAGAAACTAACTCGGGGGGCGCGGGGGTCCCCCAGAGCCTGGGAGGGGCAAGGACCCTCAGCAAGGGTTCCATAGCAACAAGCCCTGCCCCAAGCCTTCCACGGACACAGGGAAGGACGTCCCTCTCACCCAGGCCAACCCTGTCCCCACCCAGCCTGGACCTAGGAGGCCCCCACGTCCCCTCTGCAGCCCAACCCAGGTGCTCCCGGCTCACTGGCATACTCACGGGGCCTCACCGATCCCAGTGCCTTTGCAGCTGCTGTTTCCCAACCAGGATGATGTCCCCTAGGCCTTGAGACACCCCCTACGTCTCGGCCTCAGGTACGCTTGTCCATTCCCTCCTCGGCCATCCAGCCTCGTCAGTCACGCTCCTGCCCCTTCTTTTATTCTCTTGTGCCAACCCCCACGGACAGTTCTGTGCTCGCCGGCATGGGCTCTGCTGGCCCTAGGTAGTGTGAACTCCAGGGGACAAGGCTGGGTCTCTGCTGCTCATGTGCTACCTCTGCGTCCCCACGGGGCCTGGCATCTCAGTGATATTTCCAACCACAGGAAGGGGAAGGTTTGGTGGCTCTCAGGGCTGGCCAAGGTGATCCTGAGGATTCTCCTGTGTGAGCTGCCCAGTGGCCTGGCCCGCTCTAGCCTGCCTCTCCTGAAGGCCCCAACCTCTCCCCCCGTGCCTGGAGGGGTCACAAGGCCTGGCCCTAAGAGGACACACCCAAAGCCCAGCCAGAAGACCCCAGGGGTTTTCAGGGCAGCCACGGTCACAGGTGCCCTGACCTGGGAGGAGTCCTGGGGGTCCAGCCCCATCGTGCCAGGGCTGCCTGTGGGCCCCTAAGCAAACCCCGTCTGTCCTGGGGCCCCTGACTCCTCCTTGGAGAATTGTCCACTGGGGCCCAGGGGCCTCAGGGAAGCAGTGACTCAGCCAGGCCAGGTGCCCAGGGGACGGTGGCAGAGCTGAGTCTTGTCCTGGCCCTGAAGTACCACACTCAGGCCCAGGGAGCAGGGGAGGGGGCTCCATCGGCTCTGGGGATGGAGGCAGCTGGGCCGACAGCAGAGGTCAGGGTGGGCTTCCTGGAGGAAGAGGTGGTGGGAGTCAGGAAGAACGTGGGGAGTGGGGAGGAGCACCAACTCAGACCAAGAAGCCCCACTTCTTGCGGCAGAGCCACCCTGATGGGGAGTGACATTCCGTCCAAGGTTGCCGCCCTGTGCTGGGCCTGAAGCGTGAGTTGGGGCCATGCCTTAGTCTCCTACCTTGGCCCGGCTGCCTCTACAGACAAGGATGAGGCCAGCGCCACCCGCCTCCTCCTTCCAGAGTCTCCAACTGGGCCAGGGAAAGGAGCCATCTCAGGGCTCTGGACGTGTGCACACAGGACACGTGTCCCCTCGCACGGCCAGCCCACACGTGCAGACTGGCAGCACGCCATGCCCCCACGGGCTCACCCCTATGTCCACACGTACCTGTGGACACACACGTGCACATAACTGCCAGTGCCTGCCAGCACACATCCCCCTGAGTCTTGTCTCCGTGGTGACCAGGCCCAGTTTCCTGTGACAGTCCCAGTATATCCCAGAAGTAACAATTAACAGAGCCCCCTCTCACTCTTGAAAGTGCCTCAGATGACAAAATACGTGGTCACCTCTGTCTGGGACACCACTAGGGCTGCCAACAGCTGGTCTCTGGGACTGCCGTTGGGCAGGGTGACCACGACCAGGCAGCGTCTGGCCCCACGAGGCTGAGAGGGATCCTACCCTCTTTGTACCAGCGGTCCCACTCATCCTGCAACTGATTCTTGGGGGTGGGGGGAATGTCAGGCCTTGCAGCCAGGCCCCAAAATTGTTAGCCCATCTCCATGGTTGCCCCATTCTGCCAGCAGGATTGGCCTGTGGTTTTGTTAGCTGCCAACCAGAAGCCAAGGACAAGCCTTGCCGTCTGAGTAGAGGGCTCGGGGAGGACATTGGCAAAGGGAACAGAAGAGGCTGAAGAAACCTGGGGGCTGAGTCAGGGCCGCTGTGCACATCTGCACAGGTTGTTCACTGACCAAGGGCACACACCTGAAATCCAGCCCATGCTCTCCTCACAGAGCTGCAGAGAAGCAGTGCTTCTCCCCAGGCAGTGCCCTGGGTCTGGGCAAGGTGGCTGGCAGGATGGGGTCCATGCTTCTCCAAGACCCTGTGTCGACTGTGGCTGTCTGTGCACATGTACATGTACCAGAGAGTCTGGACGATGCAGGGACCCACCCTCCCACCGCCCGCCCCAGGCCAGAACCCTCGTGGGCAGGGAGGCATATCCCTGTCTGCCCAGGAGGCTGCGGTTCCCAGGCCATCACAATGGCCACACAACAGGGGCCCCCGGAGACAGAACCTAATCTCAGGCTATTGAAGACCTGAAAGCCGTGGCCCCTGCCCCAAGCCAGCAGACGCGCCTGCCGGCCCCACCTGGGACACCCGATCCCTGCCTCAAAAGGGGACACTGTCCCCCCAGGGTCCAGCCCCGCCCCTGCATAGACAAGGAGCGAAACTGGGTAGTTGGGATACAGTGACAGCAGTGGCAGGCAGGGACGAGACAGGAGGGAGGAGCGGACCCCACCGGGCACAGCCCAGCCTCTGAGGATGCGCCAGGTCTGAAGAAGATCTGCCCTGGGGACCTCAAAGCCCCAAGGAGGGCTCAAGGGACTGCTGGTTTGTGAAGGGTGGGGTGGGGGGTGGTGGCTGAGCCCAGAGAGAAACAGCCTGCCAAAGACCCCACTTGAGGCTGGAGACATAGCCAAGCCCGGGGGCCCGCCCTTGCCCCACCCAAGGAGATGCCACATGCCCTGCTGCAGTTCAGCCACCTCACCCCCACCCCCTGGAGGAGACTGGCCAGGGCATGTCCATTCCCTGTTCAGTCTCCTGGCCAGTGGAGCTCTCCAAGGGGAGGCAGGGAGCAGCAGCCTGGCTGGGGGCTCCTTCAGGTGCTGTGAGCCAGACTGTCTCTGCCTCTGGCTCAAGTGCCACCCACCCCCCAGACCCCACACAGGAGGAGTCCTGGAGCCTCGGGCCCCCAGAACTGTGGGATTTCCCGGGGTGGGGGAACCAGGGCAGCAAGCCTGAGGACGCTCGCTGGGGGCTCTCAAGGGGGCTGGCGATGCATCTACTTACTATGTGGCCCTGGGCTGAGTCCTGCCATTTTGGCCTCAATCTTCCCATCCACAAAATAGGATTTTGACCCAGAGGCCCCATCATAGCCCCTTCTTTCAGCCCTCCTATCGAGGGCCAAGTCCAGCAAACTCAGCTCTGCCTGGCCATCCACCTGTTGAGCACTTTCTGGGTGTCAGGCGGTGAGAAGGCTGCAGGGGCCGGAGGGACAGATGTGGACATGAGGCAGGAGCAGCCTGGAAGACTTCCCAAAGGACAGGGAGACCTGAACCCTCCAGGCATCACAGGAAAGCGTGGGGGGCTGGCTGGTGTGACAAAGCCTGGGGGCTCAACAGGCAAAAGGGCTGGGGGCTGGCAGGGGCCAGATCGTGGTGGCCAGCGAATGCCGGGTCAGAGCCAAGGAGGGTGTCAGGCCAGACCCCATCTCTAGGATTTGGGGGTCGGCCCTCAGTGTCCAGCCAAGCCACTCTGCCAGCTCCCCACCTGTTCCAGCTCAGAAGCAGGAGGCAGAGCATCTTGGCACGCAGCTAGCATGGAACCAGGATCCAGGGAAGCTGTGGCCTGGAGAGGTACACGGACTGCCCAAGGTGGCCCAAAGAGTGGGCTGGCGTCAGCCCTGCTGGCAAACCTTGGTCCTACCGAGTCAGCCGCTGAGGTGGGGGGCAAGATAAGGGGCTGCTGGGCTCTTGCTGGGCCTGACGTCGCTGTCAGGCAAAGTGGCCGCCCGGAATGACCTCAGAGTTTGCTCAGGGCAGCTGGCACGCACCCTGCCCATTTCCACGCTTCCTCTGGCAGTGGGGAGATTTATGATGTCGGCACCACAGCCCTGCTGGGCCCGGGGCCGGGGCCTCCCTGTGGCCCGACAGGAGGGCCTTAGGGAGCCAGTGGTGGGGAACACAGCCACACCCACGCAGAACCCCCCATCCTGCCCTGTGTGACCCAGGCCGCTCACTTCCCTCTCTGAGCCCAAGCTTCCTCTTTTGCAGAGCTAGGCTCGGAGCCCCGCCCTGCCGGGTCTGTGACCCCGGGGCCTCTCCACTCCCTGCCCCAGGTCCTGGGCTCCAACCCTCCCTGCATTGGCAGAGCGAGCTGGGTGGGGTCTCCAGGCCCAGCCCAGGCAGTGAGGGGTGGGAGCATCTGTATTTGAGGGCAGGCTCTGTGGGGAGCCTCCCAGCCAGGGCAGGAGGGGGCCCGGGGAGGTAACCTGGCAGGCCCCAGTTCCGGCTGCTGCTTCTGTCAATACGGCCTTCCTGTTTTGGAGATTAAACCTCGGCTGAGCAAACAGCTTTCCAGGAGGCCCCCCCTCCACCCACATGCCCCCATCCCTGGCTGTGTCCTGAGGCTAGGACCACCTGGAGGCTGTGGGGGTGGTGGGGTTGGGGGAATGAGCAGGTCTATCGCCCCTGCCCTCACCCAGCCCTGGACCACAGCCTGGGCAGCCTGGCCCCTGCCCCAGTCCCCTCCTGACCACCTCAGCGGCCACCCCCGGAACCCCCCCTGTGCAATCCTTCCGCTCCAGGGCGGCCTCCCTGTCCTGCACGCCCTGCCCTCGTGTGACCCCCTGTGGGAAGGCGGGAGCAAGCTGCTCCGGCTCACTGCCCGGCACATGCCCACCGTGTGTGGACCCCAGACCTGGCAGGAGAGCCACCCCAAGAGCCCCCAGGCTTGTTCCTGGGAGGGCCCTGCCATCTCACGCATGGCGCCCCTGCCTTGGTGTCTGAGTCATGGGTTGGAGCAGTTTGTCCTGCGGACGTCCTGCTGCCGTGGGCTGCCCAGTAGCACCTCTGTCCTCCATCAACTTGAGCCCACTGGTGTCACCCAGCCTGACCCTAGCAGTGACAACCGAAAATGCCTGCAGGACTTCATTGCCATGTGTCCCTGGGGACGAACATCACCCCTGGTTGAGCCCTGCTGGGCTAGTCCCTTGCAGACGCATGCAAAGAAACTGGGCCACAGAGAGAGGGCAGAGCCTCCAAGGCCCCAACCTCTGCAGCCTGAGCCCCGTCCCACCTCCCCACGCCCGCCTGCCCCACCCCTCCCACCAGGGCCCGAACTCTGAGCAACCTGGCCCTGCCCTCCCTCTCTAAATCCTTCCCAGACTAAGCTTAAACATTGGTGGAGACTCCCAAGGAAGGGAGGAGGGAGAACAAAGCTCCCCTCCCGGCTTCCTCCCTCCCTGGCCACAAGGACACAAGGCCCGAGGGACAGACAAATAGACAGGGAGGCTCAGGGTTGACACAACTGTCCTAGGGGGACCTCAGGGTTGCTTCTTCTCATGCAGTTCAGAGCACTTCCGTCTGCTCCCAGGTGTTCCTCGGCGCCCTCCCCACCTGGACGCAGGCTCCTGCTCATCTCCCAGCCTGCCTCCCCCGCTGCCCACACCCATGCCTGACCGCACAGCCTCTCCAGACACTGCAACGGCCGCGCCCTGCCTTCCCAGCCACTCCCCCTGCCCAAACCTTCAAGCCCCAGGGCAAACGTCACCCTTTTTTCCTTGAAGCCTTTCTAGAAACTTCCACCCCCTTGCCCTAGCACACCGTGGATCCTCCCTCACCCAGGTCCTGGGCACCTTTGGGTCTGACCCTACCACCCTCTGCCTGTGTTGGGGACATCTGCATGCCTGCTGAATCCCCGTGAGATGTGACCTCCCTGAGGCCAGATGCTGTGTCTGAGTCACCCCTGAAATCCCTCACACCAGGCAGAGCTGGGCCCGATGCTCAGGGATGCTGTTGGGTGAGTGAGTGAAGTGGACAGAAGGGTGGACAGACAGACAGACGGGTAGGTGGATGGAGGTAGGTGGAGCCTGAGCCCAACACTCAGGTCCTATGGAGGAGGCTCATCTCTACACACGACCTCCCAGCCGCCCACTTCCAGAACAGCCTGGAATATCTGTCAACGCCATATTCACCCCCATCCCTTGTGAGAGGGAGGATGCCACATCAGCTCATGCTGCAGAGGAGGGGCTCGAGGTCAGGGATACAGGGACAAGCCCCTACAGTACGCGGGCCCTCTCTGAGCCAACGCTCTGAACCCTGCCACCTCCACCCAGCCTGGAGCCCCTCCTCCCACTGTGGTCCCATGGACATGGGCACAGGGTCATGACCAGGATGGGGGGCTGTGCCTGGGGCCTGACAGGCAGCAGTATGGCCATGGCCCACCCCTGCCCATCCGTGGCTGCCACACAAGCTAGCCATTCTTGGCAAGACAAAGGCAGGCCGAGGCAGGGTGGCTCTGGTGTGTCCCTGGTGGGTGTCTGGCCTCTGCAGGACGTCAGTAAGTGGATCTCGGTGGCCGGGCTCTCTGCTACTGGGGGCTGCAAATCAGATTAGCCCAGGCCAGCCCCACCGTCCAGCTGGCCCCAAGGCGGAGTCCCCAGGAAGAGGCACAGCTGCCGGGCTCAGGCCTGCTGCCCTTCTGGTGTGGACAAACCCTGGCCCCAAGACTGACAGGCCACTCCCCCATTCTTGCTGGGTCAGGGGCAAGCCTGCTCTCCTCTCCGGATCCCTGCACCCATCTGGAAGACAGGCAGTGTGAGGGAGGCCCTTTGAGGTCTTCTTGAGGTGGTATCTGGAAATGCTCCCAGCCCAGGGCGGGCACTGGGCACTTCCACAGGTCCCACTGAGAACTCGCCCCCACCACAGCTACCCTTGGGCCCCATGACCTATGCCAGCTCAGAAGCCAGAGGGCTATCCTGCCAGGCCTCCTTACCCTAAGACCCATGTTCCCAAGGCCTGAGTGTTTGGGGGATGGATGTAGGGGTCAGCTCCTCTGAAGCCTCTATGTGTCTGCACATCCACCCCCTCCATCGTTTCCTACAACTTCTGTCTGACAAATATTTATCAAGCACCTAATATATGCCAGGCACTGTCCCAGGCCCTAGGGCACAGCAAAAACAACAGTGTTACTGCTCTCATGTGGCTGGCACCCACCTCCTTCCCAGCCATCCACATGTCTGCCTGTTCATCTACCCACCCACCTATCCATCCACCCATCTATCCATCTACCCATCCACCATCCATCCATCCATCCATCCCTGTATCTGTCCATCCATCTGTCCATCCTCCGTCCATCCATGCATCCATCCACCCACCCATCTGCCCATCAATCCATGCAACCATCCATCCATCTGTACATCTGTCTGTCTGCCCATCTGTCCATGTCCCCACTCATCTGTCCCACCAGTGTTTACTGAGCACCTACTTTGTGCCAGGCCCTGACAAGAACTAGAGGCAGTCCCTGCCCTCGGAGAGGCAGACAGGTGAACAGGCAGCCACAACCTCATGTGGTCAGTACCAGGATGGTGGGGTAAACAGGGCTGGGGAGGACTTTCTGGGAAGGGAGCACTTGTCTGGCCTTGGAGGATGCCTCAGGCCTGGGTGCCCCCCAAAACCCTGCTCAGCCACCAAGGCCAAGTTTGCTTGACTCTCACAGGCCTGGGCTCTCTGTCCACACCTGGCCTCACAGTTCAGGTGAGAAGGCCAGGCTGCCAGTGGAGCGGTCGCTGCTTTATGCCTGCAGAGCACCAATCCCAAGCCAGCCCAGGTGGGCAGGGTGGGAGAGGCGCCAGCCATGTCCCTATCATAAAGTCCTAAGCCCCACAAAGAGACGGGAATTGGCCCCAGACCACACAGCGTGTGGGACAGCAGGCTCTGCCCTTCATTGTCCCAGGCAGCGCCCACCCCAGCTGCAGTGATGGGAATCAGCTGCCGCCACCCTGCTGTGCTCCTCCCTCCTGCCAGGGGAGCTCTACGCAGAGCTTCCCAGCCAATCCCCCACCTCCACTCCTGCCAGCAGTGGCACTCACCCAGAATCTTCTGGGCCAGTACACTCACTAGGCCACGCTGGCCAGGCCACTGCCCGTTAGGAAGCCCAGGGGCACCTGGCATCTGTGGGCTCCAGCACTCCTGCATCTGTGCCAGACGGGGCCCAGAAAGGTGCTGAGCCCCCCCCCCCCCCGCTTTCTTGCCTTGCTGGGAGTCCTGGGACACTGCTGCCCTCTCTGGGCTCTGCCACAGGGCTGGAAGAGGCTGGGTCCTGGGACACTGAGTGGGAGCAATGGGTGTATGAGCCTCAGATGACTTCCTGCCGAGTTAATGGGTCACCCATTATGTCTGCACAGATCTTCCAGGACCCTGCAGGAAGGCAGGCCTGAGGCAGCCCCCAAAACCACCCCAGGGGAAGGCAGGCAGATGGTTGCCTCAAAGCCAGCCCCAAGGCAAGGGCAGACCAGCCCATGGCTTCTAGGACCTCATGGTGCTGACCCAACAGGAGACCCATCCCAGGTTGAGCCTCCAGCAGGGAAAGGGGTCCTGAACTGAGATGGGGCCATAACACTGCCTCTGAGCCTGATGCGGTCAGGGGGCCCTTTTGTCATGTGAGTCCCCAGCCCCTTGTGCCAGCTCCCCACTTGACCTCAACCTCCACAGGCAGGTCTCTCGAGCCATTCAGGCCTCCACTGCCCGGGAACCCCTAACCAAGGGCTGGAGGGGGCCCTTGCTGGAGGGGAGGTCGGCGGCCCAGGAAGCAGGAAACTCATGTCCCTGGGCCAGAGAGCCAGGCTGCTCACTGCGTCTGACCAACTACCCACGAGCACTCATAAAATGGACAGCAAGGTCATCCTCATGGTACAAGTGGGGAAACTGAGGCTCAGAGGACTAATGCTATGGCTTCAAGGTCTTAAAGCTGAGCAATGGTCCCTCTGGGATGGGAAGGCAGGTGGGCTGGCTGGGCCCTAGGACAGCCTCTATCCCCAGCCTCCTCTGGAGGACCCTAAGGCCCCAAGCGACTTCCCAGGCAACCTGGTCAACCCTCTCCAGCCCCTCCCCAGCTCCCCATTTCCTGTCCTGGGCTGTTTGGCCCATTGGGTCCCTGGAGGGTGCCGTTGGGTCTGGGAGGGGGAGGGGAGTGCCTCAGGCTAAAGCTGAGCCTCAGGAAGGGGGTGGGGGTGGCTAGACCAGCCACCCCCCTACAGTTTTAAGACCTCAAGGAGTCACCACGAAATTCCATTCTTCTGACAGCAAAGAAATTGATTCACTCTTGCCAAAGCCAGCAGCCCCCACAAGAATGCTGTAAGGCCTTGTCCTGCAGTTCCCAGACAGGCAGCCGCGCCTGGGCCCCCCACTCCACCAAGCCTGGCTGCAGAGAGATGCAAGAATACCCCACCCCTGCCCCCAGTTCCCTGCACGTGCCACTGCCAGGCTGGGCACCACCTTCTGCACTGCTGCCCCTTAGTACCATATGGCGGTCCCCTCTGAGCCTCAGCTTGTTGTCTGTACAATGGGCACACCGCTCTAACCGCCTGTGGGTCAAAGGCACTGTGGCCAGGAGGGCCAGGCAGCAGGAGGACCCAGCGCAACATCAGGGGTTGGAGGACTCAGGGCAGGAGGGACCATGGAGAGGCTGACTCACAGGGCCTTGCCAGGTAGGAGATGGGTGGCTGCTCACTGCTCTTACCAGACACTCAGCACCTGCCCAGTAAGGATGCCAGAGACAATCTCCAGGTACAGGGCACAGCTGACACGAAGACTTGGGGGTTTGGCCACACTTGGGCTGCTAGGGAATGAGGAAGCTTGCAGGCAGCAGCAAGCCACAGGCCAGGGACTAGCTCACGAGGTGCGTGGGCACCAAGCCAAGACTTGGACTTGCAGGCAATGGGGAGCCATGGAGGATTCTGCGCTTCGTGTGTGTGTGTGTGTGTGGTGCAGTTATGCTTGGAGTTGTCTGATTGCTGCATGGAGAATAAATAGAGCAGGTAGGCTGGGGACAGGGACACAGGGAGGAGGCTGCCCACGTGGTCCAGAGGAGAGATGATGGCACTGGAGCGGCTTGGTCTCAAAACAGTCCAGACATGGGTACACAGGAGTTGGTGGGGGGCACAGTGAAGGACACAGGGTGAGGGAGCATGGAGACCCTTCATGAGGCTGGGGCTGGGCTGGGGTTCAGCTGCTTGGGGGCAGCCAACCCAGCCACTGGGCTCTTCTCCCTCCTGCTCACACTCAAGCCTTCCCAGCTGCCTGGAGGCTCCAGAGCTAGGCTCTGGCTGATGGGGGAGGGATTTATGGCAGGAGGTGACGCCATGGGAGACTTGTCACTTGGGCACAGGCAGCACCATCTGCTCAGGCATCTGCCTGCCCGAGGTGGTGCTGGCTAATTACCTGGGGCGGTCAGGAAGAGGCCTGGGAACCCCCATCCCCCATCCTGCCCATCGCAGAGGGACTAGGGTGGGGCCCCCAGGGCCCTACTAGCAAATGGGCCACAGCCCTCTTGTCGGGGGTCTGGCGGTGGGGCGAGACGTTCATTCAATAAATCTTTATAGAGCACCTAGTTTGTTCAAAGACCTGTCCAGGTCAGGATTACAGGAGGTGGCTGCTGTCCTGTGGTTGACGTTCAGGCAGAAGGAGGGAGAGGCGCAACAAAGTGGCATGTAAATAACTGAAAATGCCCTTTCAGGTGTGAAGATAACGGGCCGGTGGGCAGCGACTAGGGAACCAGGTTAGCCGTGGTGGTCGCAGAGCACCGCCTTAGCAAGGGGACGCGGGAGCTGAGGCCGGACGGGAAGGAGGCGCAGCCTAGCGCAGAGCCGCCCTCCCCACGCTTCCGGAAGATGCAAAGCTGGGGGCTGGCACCCTGCTCCGGGGGACCCTTGGCCACTTCCGGGCCCCTAGCCCCTCACCGGGGCTGTAGGCGCGCATTCCTGCCGCCCCCGCTCGTGCGGGAGGCCGGCCGGGCCCGTGGGAAGGGCCAGGGGATGGGGCCGAGTGCCGGGGAGGCGGGGCGGGGAGGGCGCACAGCTGGGCCACATCTGGGCCGAGCGCGGAGGGACCAAATGGGCCAGAAGGCGGCCTTTCATCCTGTGAAGGAACGGGCGGTCTTGCCTACTCCTCGCCCCAGGGCGCCTGAGGATTTCGGGGGACCAACCCGCCGACGTAGGGCCGGGACTCGAGGAAATTAGCCCGAAGGAAAGGGGTGGAATTTGGTACAGGCGCTTTCTCGCTAGAACCTCGTGTCCCCACCTGTCGCACAGGTGGCGAAACTCCAGGTCCTTATCAATAACGGCTTCCCTGAGCCAGGCGCTCGGGACGACCGGGACGCCGCCCCAGTGTGACTGCCTGCCGCGTCCCGAGGGGAGGAGGCCGGGCAAAGGGAGGGGAAGTCCGCAGCCAGGAAGTAGGGGTGTCCCCTGCGGTGCGTCTGAGCCCAGGACCCAGTCCACAGCGCCGAGGGCGCGCCCCTCCGCGTGCCGGACGCCCGGTGCATCCCCGGCCGGCGCTGGCCAGCCCGGGTTTCCCCTTCGGGGCCACGGGCAATGGCCCGGCCCACAGCCCGACGGCCCCGGCGGCCCCCAGGGGCGACCCGGGCGGGGCGGCGTGTGCACGTGCGCGGGGGCGGGGCGGGGCTGCTGCGCCCGCCAGGCGGTTCCCAGCCCCCCGCCGCGGCCCCACGTGGGCCGGCGGGCCCCGAGGGGCTCCCCGCGCTAGGCCCCGCCCCGGGCCCGGGAGCCAGTGAGCGCGCGGGGGCGGGGCCGGGGCGGGGAGGTTTAAGAGGGCCGGGCGCGCGCGGCGCACAGCTGGACTGCCCCGCGGAGCGCTGGCCGGGGCGTTGGTGCTGGGCAGGGCGCACCGGGCGCATCGCGCTGCCGTCTCCCCATCATGCTCAAGCGCTGCGGCCGGCGCCTGCTGCTGGCGCTGGCGGGCGCGTTGCTAGCCTGCCTGCTGGTGCTCACCGCCGACCCGCCGCCGCCCCCGCTGCCTGAGCGCGGCCGGCGAGCGCTGCGCAGCCTGGCTGGCCCCGCGGGGGCGGCCCCGGCACCCGGGCTGGGGGCGGTGGCGGCGCCTGGAGCGCTGGCCCGCGAGGTGCACAGCCTGTCCCAGTACTTCAGCCTGCTGACTCGCGCGCGCAGAGACGCGGCCCCGCCGCCCGGGGCCGCCTCCCACTCCGCCGATGGCCACCCTCGGCCCCTGGCCGAGCCGCTCGCGCCCCGAGACGTCTTCATCGCGGTCAAGACCACCAAAAAGTTTCACCGCGCGCGCCTCGACTTGTTGCTGGAGACCTGGATCTCGCGCCACAAGGAGATGGTGAGCCCGGGTGGCTGGGCGGACTGGTGGGGTGGGGACACACGGTCTTGTCCAGCTGGTGGCAGCGTCCCTTGGGGGCCAGGCTGCATCTCTGTCCAGCTGCTGGGTCTCTCTGGGGCGCGACGCCCGTCCTCACCCCGGAAGCCCAGTCTGCCTGCCGGGGTCACTCTCCCTACACTGTTGCGTCCGAGGGGCCCCACCACCAGGCAAGCTCCAGAGCCTCGGATGGCTGCAGTGACGGGCACCAGTCTCTAGGGCTTGGGGTTGGTCCCCAGTAATGCTTCTTGCCCCAAAACACTGGAGCGCATTAATAGGGTATTACTGTCCCAAACCTGGTTGGGCCGGTCATGGAGCATCCATTCTGGGCTCAGACCCCCATTTGGAGAGGAAGGCTGTTTCCTTAGAAGTGACGTGAGGGGTTAAGACCCCTGTGCCAGTCCCTAACCTCATCCCAGTTTGCTAAGGTGTGGGGGACTGGCCATTGTGGTTGGTGGGCCTGAGGGAGGACATCTCAAAAGAAAGAGCCTGGGTTTTGGGGGTCTGTGTGGAGACCCCCTCCCCCACAGCGCAAGCGTCTCTGAGGCCTGGAAGCTGTGCTCTCAGTACAGCCCATTTGAGCATCAGCTTCTTGAAAGCGCATAATAAAGACACACCCCACTTTGAAAATTTCCCTTGAGGCTACATCAGGACGGTTGAGTTGGGGCGGGATGGGACAGAGTGTGGACTGTGTGTGGGGGGCGTGGGCATCTCCAGGCTGGGAGGTGCAGAGGCAGTTGGTGTTTGGGGGGTCTCCGAGAAGACCCTATGCCCCTTCCTCCCTGTTCAGACCCCAGAGACCCAGGGCCTCTGGCCTGGCTGAGCCCGTTTGGGGCAAGGTAGAGGTTGGGAGCAGGGCCCCACGGAGGTCAGGGTCCTATCTGGGCCTGGCGTGGGGAGGGGGCCCTGGGAACCCCATGGCAGTCTCCTGGGAACACAGCGTCCCTTTCCCAGGGGCTCAGCGGGCTGGCGGGAGGGGGCAGCGGGGGCTGTGGGTTTTGTTTGGCTGCTGGGCCGTTAGGATTCCCAGCGCTGGGCGGCTCTCACGCCGGCCCCTTGGGCAAGGTAACAAAGCCCCTTTCTCCAGCCTAGAAAGGCGTCGGGCCTCTTGTGTGCAGCTATGCGCTCCATGGGAACCGCCGCTGGCGCGCTGACCACTCAGGTTGCCTGGCGATGAGGGGGCCTGTGGCCCCCCCAACATCCCTGACTGACAGCCCTTGTAGGGCACCAGTCATGAGCCAGCCCCCTCTCCCCCCAGCGCTCAGCCTTCCTGCTGTGTGACTTTGGGCATCATTCAGCCCACTCTGGGCTGCCACCAGCTCTGACCACCTCCCATTGTAGAATTTTGGACCTTTCTCCAGCAAAGGAGATATAGTCAGGGGTCTCAGGTAGTAGTCCCAGCTGGGCAGGGTGATCTTGGGCAAGACCTAGGGCCTCTCTGACCCTCGGTCTCCTAATCTCTGAAATGGGCGAAACATGGCCCTTCCAATAGGGTATTATAAGACAGACCTGGCAAAACCTGGCGGCAAAGGCATGAGCCCAGCAGGCAGTCGGAGTGGAGGTGGAGGCCATCACTCCAGTGGGTCCAGAGTCCCCTGTTGAAGGGTCACAGATTTTCCTTTTCCAGCTCACCCCACTCAAGAGAGGTTTCACCTGCCCCCAGCATCTGTCACATATGCATAGCAAGCTGGAGCCCCTCTTGTGGGTGATGTGGGCAAGGGGTCCTTGGAACTCCCCACAAAGGAAGTTGAGGTGCAGGGTGACTCAGGCTGGTCTGCTGGGGGAGATGGGAGGTCAGGGCTGTGCTGGGGAAAACCCAGAGAGGCTTGTGAGCCCAGAGTGGGCATCTGACTACATGCTAGTAGGCAGGAGGGAAGACTTCCTGGAGGAGGTGCCATTTGAGCTAGGCTGAGAGTTAAAACATTGCCCAGAAAGGGCAATCCCATCCATCATCCAGAGCACAGCATGGGGTTGAGCAAGAAGCTTCCAGCAATTGGAATGAGGGATGGGGGAGGGCTGCCCAGTAGGGGCATCCAGGATGAGGAGCCTGGCCTTTGGCCCACATGTGCCTCCCCCACCCCTCCCAGGAGCGGGCCAGGCTGGAGCTGCTGCCACCACAGCAGCCACAATTGTGGGGGGAGAACTTGGCATCCTGTGTTTCTTTGAATCTCGGCTCCAGGAACAATGCCGCTTCCTGTGGGTGTCCCCCCACCCCCGCCCTCGTCCACCCTGCTGCCCTGCTCTTCCTCCTCCAGCCGGCAGGGAAGTTGGGGAAAGCTGGGGCTCAGCTGGTCTAGCACCACCTCAGCTCCAGAGTATGAGCAAGGGCTGGTGCCTGTACCTCTCTGGGCCTCAGTTTCCCAACTTATACCTTGGATGGTAATGGTGCCTGCCTCTGAGGGCTGCTAGGGAGAGAAGAGAATCGGTCTCTGCCTTGCTCTCCATGCAGGTGAGCTCCATTATGCCCATTTTACAGAACAGGGAACTGAGACTCTTAGGGTGGGCGAGGCCCGTGGTGGGGTATCCCCTTTGCCCTCCTCTCCTGGTTGCTCTGTTGTGGGGAGACAGGGCCTGGCACCCCCACAGCCCCGCCCTCTCAGATGCTGTTATCCTGGAGGCCTCCCTGCTCCCCAAGCTGAACAAAGGTGACTTTAATCTGTAGCCTGGGGCTGGGTTTTTAGGGCACACCAAAGCGCGGGAGAACAGGCCTCCCTTGATCTCATTAAGAAAGCATTTTCCTTTTAATCCAGCGGCAGCAGCCTAGCGTCTGCACGGGCCGGCCCTCTGCCTCCCACAGCATTCCTGGGGCTGAGATTTGGGGAGCAGGCGGGGGCGGGGGGGCTGGGTGCGAGTCTGTGCGTGCGGCCGCCCTGGGGTGTCTGCTGGGCTCTGCAGGAGGGGGTGTGTGCAGAGAAGGTGTAGAGGGAGCCTGCCACCCCCTAGCTCTGGGCCTATGATCCCCAGCTCATGGCCTCACCCGAGACTGTGCCCAGGGCTGAGGCTGCCCAGGTGAGGGTGGGACCCCTCCTGGCCTGGGGTGGGTTTCCCCAGCCCCTGGGTATGCACTGTGCTCCAGGCCTGTACATGCTGGAGTCCCGTTGGACCTATTTGAACATGGAAGGAAACTGAGGCCGGGTGGGTGTCGGTGGGTACCCTGCTGCCTTAGCTCAGAACATCCCCCACCCGCCCCAGGCTCTGCACTCAGCCATGCCAGGGTGCGCCGGGCGGCACGCGCTGGGCGGGCCAGGCAGAGGAAGGAACATTCCTCCCCATGTGCTGACAGGCCCAGGCGGGCGCCAGCGGCTCCTGTCTCCGCCCTATCAGCCCCCTCCTCTTCCGCAGAGCTATCCTGGCAGGGGGTGGCCTCTTGCTGGCACAGGCGAAGCCTTGCCGTGGCCCAGGGCAAGGCCTGTCTGTGACCAGGTTCTCTTGTCAGAGCAGCAGGAGGGGGCTGGGCTTCGTGGGTGCCAGGGGGCCTGATCTGTGGGCTGGGGACACCTGCGGTTTCCTGCCAGAATCCCACTCACCATCGGTTAGGTGACTTCGGGCTGCTTTGGCTCAGGGAGGGGTAACCTGCCTGGCTGGCCACACAGCGGGGGCCGGGGTCTGGCGTAAAGGCCCAGGCTGGAGGGCTGCAGTGCTGGTGGCTTGCACCCTGCCCGAGGGACCTCGTGCCCAACCCGGCCCAGTTAACCAAGCCAGCTGTATGGTAATGGGCAGCCCGGCCACTCCCGCTTAACTCAGCCGAGTTAAGGCCGGCCCCGCGCCCCTCTCCGAGCGGCCCAGGACAAAGCTGGCAGACAATGCCTGGTGATTCATCCTCTCTCCGGGCCCTTTGTCCGCCAGGGCTTGGCAGCCGCCCAGCAGAGGCCTTTGTCCCCGACCCGAGTGACTGAGACTTGGCTTACCAAAGCCGACCTCCTCCGCCTGTCCCCCCACCCGTCCCGCCACCTCCCGCAGCCTCCAAGTGGCAGGCTGGGCGCTCTGTCAATAAGGGTGTGTGCCCTGCCAGATGCACAGGGCAGGTGGGAATCGGTTACCTGGCGGCTGGGTGAGGCACCCCACCTGGCTCGTGCCTGTGTGACCTTGGGCCCAGATGTCGAGGTTGGGAGGGAGGCACCACCTCCTGAGGGCGAGTTCTGCATGCGCCTCCAGCCCAGCCGGCTTGCTCTGCACCTGGGGAAACTGAGGCCCGAGAAGGGTGGGGACTAAGTGCATGAGTTCCAGCTGCAGAAACTCCAGGGTGCCTGGCCCCACCCCCTCGTCCTTCCATGGGGACCCAGAGCTGCCTGTTGAGGGCCACTTTTCTCCTTCCAGACGTTCATCTTCACGGACGGGGAGGATGAAGCCCTGGCCAGGCACACGGGTGAGCCTGGACTTGGGGCGGGAGGGGTGAGGCCTCAATCCCAGCAAAACCCTTCCTCTGCCCCTCCCCCTGCTGGGGGCAGAGGGGTCGCTGCAGCCGGCCTGAGAGGGCAGTTTACTCAACAGGTTTGCTCAATGCCCCGCCCCACCATTCCAGGCCCCCCAATTCTCATGCAAATGAGGCCCATTCAGCCCCCTGGGTCCCTTTGAGCCCCAGCGGCTGGCAACAGGTGGCGGGTGCTGGGAAAAAGCTGTGTGAATGGGCCAGGGCGGGGCGCCTGGGAGGGGGCTGGGCAGGGGGAGGGTCAGCTTGCCTGGGCCCTTGCGTAGTGGGGTAAGGCCACTGCAGACCAGGCTTGAACCCAGGGGGGTTTTCTTGAGCCCCTGGGGCCCTGCTGTGCCCCCAGGCCAGGCTCCCTCCGAGCCAGCCCAGACCCACTTACAGCCTCTCCCCTGCCCCCAGGCAACGTGGTCAACACGAACTGCTCGTCCGCCCACAGCCGCCAGGCCTTGTCCTGCAAGATGGCCGTGGAGTACGACCACTTCATCGAGTCGGGGAGGAAGTGAGTGTGGCCCCTGGAGACCCCTCCACGCTCCTGCCCTGGCAGCCCCTGCGCGCCCTCATGCCCTCCCGGTGGCCCTGCCCACAGGTGGTTCTGCCATGTGGACGATGACAATTACGTCAACCTGCGGGCCTTGCTGCGGCTGCTGGCCAGCTACCCTCACACCCAGGACATCTACATCGGCAAACCCAGCCTGGACCGGCCCATCCAGGCCACCGAGCGGGTCAGCGAGAACAAGGTGGTGAGTGCCCACCTTCACCGCCCTATGTCACACACACACCTGGGCACAGAGCGGGAGGGGCTGAAGGCAGCCCTGTGGCCTGGACATGGTGGGGGGGTCCCAGTACCCCATCTCACGACATCTCCCCTCCCTCAGCGTCCTGTCCACTTCTGGTTTGCCACGGGTGGGGCTGGCTTCTGCATCAGCCGTGGGCTGGCCCTGAAGATGAGCCCGTGGGCCAGGTGAGTGCCCTGCACAGGTGAGGCCAATGACCGGCCAGCCAGGTTGCTCCAGGTCCCAAGGCCCTGCCTGCCTTCCCCTTCCCGCCCTCTGGGTTTCAGGGGCAGCTATGTCAGGAGCCCTTCCTCACCTGGCACCCCACTCAGCGTCCTCAAGCCCTGGCCGGTGTAGGGGAGCGTGCTGCTGCAGGCACCCTGCTCCTGGGGCACAGCCACCTCCCCTCTGGGCCAGTGCCTTCTCCATATGAGATGCCTGCTGGGGCCTGTGCTCGCACGGGCGGCTCCTGCCCTGGCTCACTGTCTGGGACCTTCCCTCCTGCAGCGGGGGCCACTTCATGAGCACGGCCGAGCGGATCCGGCTCCCCGATGACTGCACCATCGGCTACATCGTGGAGGCCCTGCTGGGCGTGCCCCTCATCCGCAGCGGCCTCTTCCACTCCCACCTGGAGAACCTCCAGCAGGTGCCCGCCTCCAAGCTCCATGAGCAGGTACGCCACCCCGGGGCCCGGCCTGGACTCAGACTCAAGCATAGGAAAGGGGAGGCGGGAATCACTCAGGGTGGCCAGGGAGACCCCACTGTCAGTGGCCACCAGGTACCTGCCTCCCCCAGCAGTGTGGCCACCAGCCACAGCATGCTGTCTGTCCTCCTCTTGTTCCTCTAAAGTGTGCAACTCACCTATCCTGGGCCTTTCGAGTCTTTTCCTGTATCAGTAGAGGTTCTCCTGTGCACGACTGGCGACTCGACCGGCCCCAACTGTTGCCACTGTGTTGAAATTTTATTCCTGGGTGTGCAGAGCAGGTGTCTCTCTAGGTTTGAGGGAGGACAAGGTAGGGCTGTCACCTCATTCAGGGCCATGTGGCCAGCTTTGGACACAGCCTGGAGACACTGGGGCCCCTCCCGGCATCACTCCACCCCTCTCCCCACAGGTGACGCTGAGCTATGGCATGTTTGAAAACAAGCGGAATGCTGTCCACATGAAGGGGCCCTTCTCGGTGGAGGCTGACCCATCCAGGTGAGGAAACTGAGGCCGGACAGGCTTGCGAAGGTTCCTGGGGGATGGGCAGGACTGGGGCTGGGTGTCTCTGAGCAGCATGACTACGTAGAGGTGCCCCCAAAGTTCTGCTTGCTCAGGGTGGGGTGGGGCCCCCCAGTGTTCGGGGTCTACAGACAGGTGCTCTGTACCCCACCGCGCACAGACCAGCCCCCTGCTCTGTCCCTACAGGTTCCGCTCCATCCACTGCCACCTGTACCCGGACACACCCTGGTGTCCCCACACTGCCATCTTCTAGCAGCCATAGCTGAGACCCCATCCCTGGGTGCCCCTGGTATCCAAAGGGCCCAGGGACCCTGTCGTGCCGCCCTTGCCTTGGCATTCGAGGCTCTCCCAGGGCTGTGCCTCCATGTGCGTGTATATGTATCGTGTGCCTGCCTGTGTAGCAGACTGCTGGTCAGTTCTGCTCTGCAGGGGCCAGCAGAAGTGCCACTTGTCTGTGTCTCTGTGCTCTGAGGCTCTGTGGGCTTCAGAAGGATTTGGATGTTGGAAGTCACTCTGAGGGCAGTTCTGTTAATATTTTTGGATCTTTTTGCAGCCCGGGATGCTGGGCTACCCTGCAGGGACACGTAGGTGCCTTGGTCTCCCTGCTGAGCACGGGCTGTGTGCTGGCGTGCCTGTGCCTGGGATCCTGGCCCCTGCCTGGCACCCCCAGCACAGCTGCACCATGCTCAGCGCAGGGGAGGCTGCTTTGGGGGGTGAGAGGTCCCAGCCCCCACCCCGCTAAGCTCTGGCCTGGGCACGGTGGCTCAGAAACAGCAGACCCTGCCAAGTCCTGGTTCCTGGGGCTGCTCTGTGAAGCCCCTGGTGGCTGTCAGCTGGGTGACCAGTGGCTCCCCTCCCAGCCTTCCTGGGGTGGGGGGTCTTCCCTTTGTCTCCCCAGCATTGGGTGAGTCAGAGCTGAGCATTTTATCTCCTCTCCAAAGTAGAGAGAACGTCGCCCACAGTGGGCGTGTCTGTAAATATTGTGACAGTATTTTTTTACTGTGCCTTTTTTTTTTTAAAGTGGGTGGGTAAAAAGTAGGGTGTTTTTGTGTTTTCAGGGGGTGGGGGAGGGTCGTATTTTATCTTTTCTGTGGATCAGAAAAAGCAGAAGCCAAACTTGGGATGGTCTTTGTTGTCAAAGCTGAAGTGGCCGTGTGTGATGCTCTATGTATTTATGTTCCAGTATCTGGAATCTCCCGCCCTGCACTGCGCAGCTGCCATCCCCGCCGGGCCCAGCTCGGCTCACCTGTCCCATTGGGGGCATTTTGTGTTCTGTTTCTCTCTTTGCAAAGACATAGCTAGGAAAGCCAGTGGTAAGGGAATGTTCTCAGGGAATTGAAGTGTTGTTGCTATGGTAACGTCTTTTGCTGTGAATAAAGGTGCTCTTTGCAGTGACCTGGGGGTCCTGGTCTTGGCTGGAAGTGGGGCCTGAGCCCCAGGCCCATCAGAGGTGGCTCCAAGGGCGCTGGGGCACACAGGTGAGGGGGAGGCTCAGCCTTGCGTGCACCTTGTGGCGTAGGCGGGTAGAAAACCTTCCAAGCCAACTATTGTGGAAGGAAATAGAACAGCTACTGGTTGGTGCCTGAGAGCTGGGCCAGCCTCAGGGCAGGCAGGCACTGTGCTTCCCAGCAACAAGTGGGGGCTGCTGGGGGCTACGTCCCAGCCAGGAGAGCAGCCCCCAGGCCCTGGAGCCGCAGCCTGGCCGGGGAGTCCGGCCCTTGCAGGAGGAACAATAACTACGGCAGCTGCCTGGGACCTCCTTACCCAGCTCCATCCCTGTCACGAGCCCACAGAGTCCACAGCCTTGTCTCATTTTGCAGATGGGGAAACTGAGGCTTAGCAGGTACTGCCCACAGTCAGGCAGTTGGGCTGGAGGAGCTCAGATTCAGAGGCTGGGCGGGCCGTGGGTCCTGTCCCCCATGTGCTGGTCACACTGCCCTCCACCCCCTTCCTGAAACGTCTTAACACCCCGACTCAGCTCATGGGAGGGGGGTTCCTGAAAGGTGGGCAGTGCCCAGGTGGCTGCGGCCCCAGCCCCCACCTCAGCAGGTCCCAGGAGCGTGGGCTGAGTCTGACCTTTTCTTCCTCAAATCTAGCCTTTGCTGGTAGACTGAGTAGGGGAGGGCAAAGGTGGCCCCCAGCAGAGGTTCCCTCTCCACCGCCTTCCCGGCAGCCCCAGGGCCTCACTTCCTGTTCTCCAAACCAGAGCCCAGGCCCTCCTGTGCCAGCTCAGCCTGGCCTGCGCCCACATGGCTGGGGAGGGCCCCTTCCTCACAGCCCTAGCTGGTGGCCGCCCTGGCCTTGGGGGTGGCTGGCAGGGCCTGGTCCCCACTTGGCCTTGGACAGGCCTGAGTCAGCAGAGCAGCCTTCCTGGGGTGGACGGGTGAGGCCATGACTGGGGTGGTGGGAGAGACAAGGAACCCTCACTCTCCCTTGGCTTGATCCCCATCTAGGGGGCACCTCCAGACTCTGCTGCTGTCTTCCCTCAGCACCCACTGGGTGCTGATCACTCAGGGTGGTGCAAGGCCCAGCTTCTGGGTGGGGGAGCCAAAATTGCTGGGGGAGGTGTCACAGTGGAACAGGCTGTGGGCAGAGGCTGTGGGCCTCCTTCCTGCCTGGGTGAGTCAGAGGCTTGGTGCCTTCTGCCCTGGCCCCCATGCCGTCCCCTGTGGCTAGCATCACCTCCCAGCAGAGCTGGAGGGACCCTGAGCTGAGGCCTGGCTGGCCCAGTGGTCCGGACAGCCCCTGCAGGCACAGCTGTGTGGTCTCTATTGGGGCAGGTGGAGTCCACGTCAGCATGGGGCCATTGGTTATCATAGCATCACAGGTCATCACAGCTTGTCCACATGTCCCAGGGAGGAGGGGAAGGGTGGAGGAGGGGCGGGGGTGCTGAGTGGGTGCAGAGGAGCTGGCAGGAGGAAGCTTCAGTGGCCATCTGAGGACTGGGGACTAAATGCTCTGGGCCTGGGCGGTCCTGGGCGGGTTAGGGTTAGGGCAGCACCTGGTCCTTTCCTTCTTCAAGCTGAGGGAGGGAATTTTCTCCCCCTAGAAGGAGAAACAGGTCCAGCAGGGCCTTAGAGGAAGGGGCAGCCTGATCACTTCCACCCGCTGCCTTCAGGGGTAGGAGGGAGCCTCCCCTACCCAGAGGGTGAGTCACCCAGGCAAGAGAGGTGAACTCATTTCTCCCCTAGGCACGTTCTGGGGACAGCTGTGCCCCACCCGCTGACAGCGTCACCACCCCCCATACCCCACACACCAGACTAAGGGCTGATCAGAAAGGGTCCTTGCTGGCCCCGGGGGCTCCATGTCCCCCACTCTGTTCCAGCCAGGTGCCCCCGACAAGCTGCCACTCATTGGTGGAGCTTTTGAAACTCACAAGTAAAACTGCAGCTGCCGCCTCAGCCCCGCCCCGGCTACCCCAGCCAGATCGGAGGCTGACCCAGGTGGGGAGAGGGCTGCTAGGGTGGGTCCCCTCCTCCCTCAGTTTAAAGGAACTTCCCCTTTGAGGTCCTCAGGGCAGGCTTCCTGGGTGAGGCACCTCACCTGGAGGGGTGTCCCAGGGCCGGCCTGGGCACAGGTGCAGAGGGGATACCAGTGGGGAGGCTGGGAGGTAGGATGAGCATTGGGGTGGGTCTCCACGATTCCCCCTCCCCCGCAAACACACCAGCAGGCCACCAGGGCTTTCCACCGGCTCTGGTGCTGTGCCTGGGGTCAGAGGGGAGGCAGGGGCCAGGGCCACACCCATCATGGGCTACTTCTGCTGCCACCTGGGCCCATCTGCCCTCCCCAGCCCCACTCTCAGAGCCCAGGTTGGACACAGAAGAAGGCAGTCGGTGCATGACTAGAAGGACCCAGAGGCAGGGAGGCTGGAGCCTGGAGGCTCCCCAGACGACGTTTCCATGCAGAGTTTTGGGGCTCACATCTGTGCTGCCCCAGCTGCCTAGGCCTCCGGGACCCACTTCTGCTCCATGCACGGCCCACACAGTCCTCGGGCGCCGGCTGGTGGCCACAGCGGTGGTTTCTCTCCCCTTCCAAGTCCCACCTTTCCTGGCACCCTCACCAGATCTGGGGGTGCAGCCCCAAATGGTCTGGGGAAGGGTCTTCTGCAGCCCTGTGCCTGTGACGTCAGGACTGATGTCTGATTCCTGCAACGTGGGTGATGTCGCGTGGAGCTCGAGTCAGCTTCCTGCGGAAGGAAGCCCGGGCCTCCCACGGCCACTGCCTGCGCCCTGCCCGGGAGTGCCGCAGCACCCCTCCTCTGACACCTCGGGTTGCAGCTCAGCCCCACAGCAGCCCCTGGGCACTGGGGAGCTCTGGGGTGGGAGGAGCCGACTGTTCTCTTCCTCCTCCTCCTCCACCTCCCCCCAGCGCCCCCTCCTGGGCACCCACAGTCCCCTGTCCCAGCAAGATTTCTGCTCTGGCTCCCAGGCATCCTCTCCCGCACTGCTCCTGGGTACATCCTTGGTGACCTTGGCATTCCCTTCAAACACCCTGCCCTCACCCCTCCTATGTCCTGACTCTCACCCCCCAAGTCCCCCTCCCGGGATGTCCTCACCTGGCTGGAATCTCATGGGCTTGGTCTCACTTTTAACATTTTCTCTTGATCAAGCTGTGACCGTGATCTGGTTACACCTGCCTTCTGCCTGCTCTGCACCAGCACGGGAGCACAGCCGGAGAACACCCGCCTCACACGCCCCAACCCCACCCCCAGTCTCACTTTGAGTTCCAGACCGGGGACCTCAGGGGACCCTTGGGAAGTCCCCCTGTCCCTCACCTGCAGCTCACCCCTCCTGCCCAGCCTCATGACCTGGCTGACGACCTGGCTTCCTAGTTCACAAGACCCTCCAGGACCCAGCCCCTCGTCCTGTCCCCCCAGCTCCTGCTGCAGCCAACCCTCCACCGTGCCTGGGGCCCCAGCCCCACCACTCTCCTCTCTCCTCCCCACATCCCTTCTCCTCTCTCTGCTGCCCACCAGCCTAACACACAACGCACGTGCACACACCCTGCTTCTCTGGACCACGCCCCCTCCAGCCATAGCCTTGTTTTGCTGCTTTGCAGCCAAGCTCCCCAGAGGCCTTCATTCTTACTGTGCCCATCCCTTCTGCCCTACCCTGTCCTGGACAGACTGCTGGGCTTTCTAGGCACTTGTGGTCACTGAGCCTTCACGTGGCTTCCAGGACACCCACTCCCCGCTTCGCTGTTATGTTCCCCTCTCCTCCCCTCTGCAGCCCTCTTGCCCCAGACCCTGAACACTAAACCCCACCCAGTCCTCGGTCCTCTCGTCTTCTTTTTGACACCCACTGCCTGAGTGATCTCACCCAGGCTAGCGGCTTTAAACACCCTACTGCTGGGTGCAGCAGCTCACACCTATAAGCTCAGCCACTCAGGAGGCTGAGGCAGGAGGATTGCTTGAGGCCAGGGGCCCGAGGCTGCAGTGAGCCATGATTGCACCCCTGCACTCCAGCCCTGGCGACAGAGCAAGACCTGTCTCCAGCCCAGCACTCTCCCCAAAACCCAAATTTGCACATCCCATCATCTCCCCACACCCTGTGATGGCTGAGACACCTGAGGCTCACCATGACCAAAACCTGCACCCTCCCAACTGTCCCATCTCAATTTATGACAATACCATTCCCCCAGCTGCTCAGCCCTAACCCACACCATGCCCAGACTAGAGGAGGCGCTGTTGGCCACCTTCCAGAACCCAACCACTTCCCATCACTGCCTCACCCCAGCCAGGTTGCCATCAGCTCTCACCTGCTGTAGCCTCCTAACTGGTTTCTCACGTGGGCCCTGTCCCCTTCCCAATTAAGCAGCCAGGGTGATCCTGTTTAAATGAACGTTAGGTCATGTGACACTGCTCAGACACCCCCTCCCCTGCTTTCTGGCTCCCCTCTCCCTCAGGATAAATCTCAGAGTCCTTATGGGGCCCACAAGCCCTGTGTGACCCCTCACCCCCTTGCTTGAACACACCAGGCATATATCTGCCTCAGGGCCTTTGCACGTGCTGTTCTCTCTGCCTGGAACCCTCTTTTCCTCAGATAGTCACAGGACTAGCTTCCCATGGTAGGCAGAATAATGGCTCTCAAAGATTCCCTTCTAATTCCCAGACCTGTGGCCATGTCACCTTACATGGTAAAAGAGACTTTGCAGATATGGGTTAATTAGGAATCTTGAGATGGGAAGATTATTCCGAATTGTCCAGTGTCAACACAAAGGACCTCATGAAAGGGAGGCAAAAGAGTTGGGGTTGGAGTGAGCTCTGAGGGTTGCTGCTGCTGACTCTGGAGCTGGAGGAGGGGCCAGGAGCCAAGGAATGTGGGCAGACTCCGAAAGCTGGAAAGGCAAGGAATGGGCTTTTCCTGGACTCTGTCCTCACAGCCTCCAGGAGGCACCCAGCCCTGCCAACACCTGACTTTAGCCCAGGGAGGCTTTGCCCCACAGAACTGTAAGAGCATAAATGTGTGTTGCGCCCACTGTGTGTGCAGTGATTTGTCACAGCAGCAGTGGGGACCTCACATGCTTCCCGACCTCCTGCAGTCTCTCCTTGGCCGCCAGTTGTTCAGGGAGACTTCTCCTGACTGCTGAAAATTGCAGCTGGCCCCCACCGGGCCCCGCCCTCCCAATCCCTTTACCCTGGTCCCCTTTCTGTGGCACCTGCCACCTTCTCACGTCCTCCCACTGGAGCACGGGCTTCCCGAGGCAGAGTTCTGTGTCCGGTCTGTGGCTGCGCTCCAGCACCTAGAACAGTGTCTGGGCTTAAACACAACCACTGGGCACATGAATGGATTGTATGCCACCCCGTTAGGACCAGGGTGTCCCTGATACAGACACAGGGATTGAGTCTGAGAGGGGAGGAACTGGCCCGGGGTCTTTCCCTTGTGGCTCCTGGCTCTCATTCCAAGCCTGGGGCTCTCTTGCCTTTTTGGGCTCCTAGGCCAGGACCAAACATCCCCAGTACACTGTCCTTATCACATGACACCTTGGAAACCTCAAAGGTCCCCACCCTTGGGAGCTCGGGGGCCCTCCTCCAGAGCTCACCTGTCTGGGTACCTTCCCAGAGTTGCCACAGTTAAATCAAAAAGTGCTGTACAAGGCTGCTGGCGTTTGCTGGAGGGGGCAAGAGAGACCCATCGGGGCCCACATGTGTCGGGAAGGCTGGGAGCCACAGGAGTCCGGGGACTTGTGCTGGGCCTGGCAGGTCCCTGGCCCACCTGTGTTGTGGGCCTGTGCACCCAGGCTTGGGGGATGAATGCTTCTCTGGTCAAAAGGGGCCTCCCACCCCCATCCCGGACTTCAGGGGTCTTAAAGGCTCCTGTGGGATGGGTGGTGGTACCTGCAGAGCTGTGTGGGGATGGCTTCACCTTCCCAGGCCGGAGCTCTCCTGGACAGAGCGAGAGGGGACCCAGCCCTGGTGCGGCGTCTGGAGGGAAGGGGAGTGGCCGGAGTGGGGACTCGGTGCTCCGACCTGGCCTCTGGCCTCCCCCGCCCCGGCGCCTCCCTCTCCTCTGCACAGCGACCCCCGCAGACCGCAAAGCGAGGCTTCTACCGCGTGCTTGCCGGATCAGCGCGCAGCCCCAAACCCCGGGACCAGACTCCAAGCCGCAGGACAGGTCCCGCCCCGGCCCGTGAGGCCCCGCCCCCAGCCGCGCAGACCCCGCGGAAGCGCCCCGGCGGGAGCTAAAACAGCCCAGGAAAAGAGGCCTGTTTTTTTAAAACTTGTTTATTTTAAAACATGAAACCCAAGCTGAATAGAAACCACAGAAATTACATTGACGAGATTTTTAGTATTTGCCAAGAAAAATAAAGCCCCCAAAGAAATAAAAATCGACCCCCAAACCCAGTTCTAAAAAACAAAAACACAGCGACAGTACGTACAGCCATGGACCTACGGAGGCTGGAGGGGAAAATGCAAAAATGGTTCAGGCCTCAGTGCTGCCCCGCTGTCAAGTCTGCTGGGTTGGGGGGAATGAGCTGGGAGTTTTATATATATAATATGGAACAAATTGGAAGTGGTGCGGCACACAACCATTACGGCCAAACCGGAGACCCCCACAGAAGGCCCTGGCCCCTGCCTGCTGAGGCCAACTAACCACCTCCTCCAGGGCTAGGCGAGCTGGGCCCTTGGGGCAGGAGGGATGGTGCTTGGAACTGGATTGCATAGTGAGATGGGTGGGTGGGCGAGGCAGGGAAAGGTTCGGGGGCTCCCAACCAGGCCCCTCCTCTACCCAGACCTGCCAGGGGCAGGGGGGTGGGCACTGGGGGGCCCACCAGCCGGTCCAGGCCCCTCCCTGCCCCACTCCCATGCTGCAGGGCCTGGGGGGACGAGGCCCACTGGGGCAGGTGAGCGTGGGGCCGGCCACGGGCAGCTGGCCCTGGCCTGACACCCCTGGTGGGTGTGGAGAAGTCGCTGGGATGGGGGTTGGGAATGCGGCACTCAGGACAGAAAGAAAACCACTGGCAGGAGCCGCTTCCCGCCACTACTGAGGTGGGGTTAGAACCCCTTTTGATTTTCCCTTTTCCTGTCTTCAACCTCGGTGAGTAAAAAGTCACAGACGGGGCACGCACGCACACGACAGTCAGGAGTCCCAAGACAGCACGGGTTCACAGCCACGTCCGGGCAGCGCCCGCCTCTCATGCTATGTACATTCACCTTGTGGCAGCCTCTCGGCTGCGGGCAGCATTTGTGCTTCTGAGCAGTCACAAGCGCTCGGCGGGCACCCAGGCGGGGGTGCCAGTGCCCCCTCCTGACCCGCAGTCAGGAAAGCTCCCAGGGCGGGTTGCAGCGAGAAGAAAGGCTGGGCAGGTCGGCTGCGCCCCATGTGGCTCAGAACAGCAGCCCGGCAGGGCCTGGAGCAGCCTCCTCCACGAGGTTTGGTCATGCCCCGGGGGCTCAGATGCCCAGGCTTGGGGCCCCAGGCCCACTGGCTCCCCACCGCCCCACCCCTCATTTTGGTCCCAGACACCAGCACAAAGGAAGGGGGGTCCCCGAGGAGGGGCAGGGGGAGCTGGCCCGGGGAGGGATGAGGACATTTCTGGTACAGGAAGCTGCCCTGCCGCTCTGGGAGGGAGAACCACGTGTCTGTAAACTGCTGGGGCTGCCTGCCCCCTTCCCCGCGGGCCGGCCTCGACCCCTGCGCGTGGCTGTCCAGGGACCTCTGGCTGCCCCTGGCCTTTGCACACGCATTTGTCCCCGCCATTTGGGCCAGGGCTGGGGCTGGAAGGGGCAGAACTTCCTGGTCATGATTTGGGGGGTGGTTCTACCCTCCACGGCAGGAAGCAAACATCGTACACTAGAGCCAAAAGCACCTTAGGGAAGCCGTGTTCCCACTTCACAGGGAGGGAGACCGACTACGTCGGTGACTGCAGTCCACAGCCTGAGGGATATTCATTGCCAAGGACGCAGCCCTCCTGGGATAGCAGCTGCCCAGGGAAGGGTATCTGGCCCTCTGAGCAGCCTGTTGGTCTAGGGCCCCTCCCCAGCAGCACCCCACGAAGAAACAGGTACCCCAGCCCCAGCTCCTGGCCAGCTGTGCTGGGCCTCGGCTCCAGCCTGGACTTGGGGCCACACTCGCTGGCTCTCGGCCAGGGGCACCCGTGGAGCTGGGAGTGAGGTTAGTGGTTAGTCCTGGGAGGGTGGCAGGGGCTGAGGGCACATTCCCAGCCAGCTCGGGTCCAGCCCCCGAGGCCAGGCTCTGGGGACTGTGCACCTGTCGTGGATGAAAACAGAACCAAGAAAGGAGGGAAGGGGCCAGTGGTCCCTTCAGCCTGCAACCCTGGCCTGTCCTGGAGATGACAAATGTGGTTAGTGCAAAAAACGAACCAGATGAAGCTGCCCAGTCTCTGGGGTCAGGGGAGGGGGTTTGGCACCAAGGAGGCCAGCACTGGGAGGCGGGAGGGCTGGCGCCTCCGCAGGGCAGGCGCTGAGGGAGAGAGAGGTGGCGGGAGGCAGAGAGGGCCCCGAGAGGCTCTGGCAGCTGGCAGGAGAGGCGAGCTGTGGTCAGCTGGGCCACACAGGCAAGGAGGGTGCCACAGACACTGCAGAGAGACGGGTGCTTGTGGGCTGTGAGAAGGTCTGCGGTGCGGGGACGAGCAGGCGGTGTGTGCCCTGTCCCTTGGTGGCCAGGGGATGCCCAGCACAGAGGGCTCCTGCCATGCCTGTGAACTAAGAAGGGGTCCACAGAAGCACCCAGGCAGGTGGCGTCAGAGCTGCAGGAAAGAAGGGGCCCAGCAGGGACAGCACAGGCCAGGGTGCAGGCAGGGGCGGGAGTGAGAGGGGTGTCGGCTACAGAGAGAACGTGTCACAGCACAAGCACCTGCTCAGAGTGGGCTCGGCGAATCCAGGGGCAGAGGGTGGCCGTGCAGGGCAGGGGTGTTGGCAGCAGTGTTCAGGTGTGTGACTCAAGTTGGGGGTGTGGGTCCAGAGCCCCGATTCTCAACTGTGCCCCTGTGGGCAGGGGAGAGGAAGGGCAAGGGGCAAGCGGCCTGCAGATGTGCCTGTCCGAGGCGGGCCTGGAGTGGCGTGCGGAGGTCCGGGGACGGCCCTGGGTGGAAGCGGCAGTGCTGGCGCGGGGAGGGGGCGATTGGCACGTGGGGCGGGTGGCTGCCTGGAGCGCGGTCTAGTGGCCGCTGCCGCTGGAGTCGGGGCGAGGCTGGCTCGTGGCGAGGTATTTGGCTCTCATGCTGGAGGTGTACTGCAGGGAGATAGGGGGTACTGGTCAGAGGGCGCTGGGCATGCCAGGGCCTCCTCAGCTGGGCCTGGCTCTGGGAGCCAGAGCCAACCCTGGGGGCAGAACGTGACAGCACAAGGCCTGGCTGACAAACCCCACGGGGAGGGGGCTCTGCCAGGGCCGGCTGTGGCTGAGGGAGGCGGCCGCCCCCAGGGCACAGAAGCCTGACCCAAGACCAGTCTCCTCTCCCGTTAGAAGAGCACATTTGGCCCCCGACGCCCACATCGCTGGCATTTGGGCCTTGGGCCAGGCAGAGCTCTGCCACTCCCACGGCCAGCGCTCAAAGACCCTAACTGCACCCCATGCCCAGGACAGGAAGGCCACGCACAGTCCACCCCTGTGCCAGGCAGGGTCCTCCTGAAGCCAGGCCCCAGGCCCCAGGAATAGGAGGCCCCAGCCTGGGGGTACCCAGCCTTCCCTCCCAGCTGCTCTGCCCCATCACCCCCAGAAGCCACACAGGCCCCCTGGCTGGAGCACGGTGCGGGGATGAGCAGGCGGTGTGTGCCCTGTCCCTCACTCCCAGCGGACTGAGCTACAGGATCCTCCCGGGGCCTGGACTCATACAGAGGCAGCTGGAGGGGCAGCCCCATGCACCCGGCTCTGTAGATGGCTGCACACCTGACCACCCTCACAACCTCGAGCAGTGCACGTGTGTGTGCAAGTGAGTGCACGAATGTACATGTGGGTGCGTGCGCACAGAGCAACACACGTGGACGAGGTGTGTGCTCAGGCCCACATGCCCGTGGGGGGGCAAAGGCCAAGGCATGTGCCAAGGGTCACCAGGGTAAGGGGCCGGGCAGGCTGGCCCACGCACCCCAAATGGGCTCCAGAACCCCAGGGGCCCCAGGCCCTTCCCCAGAGTCCTCAGATGCCAAGGGATGATGCTCCCTGGGGCTGAGAGCCCTCCTGGGATACAGGGTGTGAGCAGCCTGCCGGGCGGCCATGAGGAAGGAGGAGCAGTGGCCCCAGGAGCCATGTCATTCCAGGGACATGCAGCGGGGCAGGGGCATGGAGTGGGGAAGGGCCAACACGAGGATGCACCTTGAGGGCCAGGCTTGCCAGCCACACACCCAGGGCCCGAGCCCCACTCTCTAACCCAAGCCCAGGAGACACAGGGGCCTGGGTGGGTGGTTTCCTCACTGGGAGGTGACAAGAGGGCCTAGGACCACTTGCAGCTGGTGGCAGAGTCTGGAGGGAGCTCGTGCCCCTGCTGTGAGGCCAGCATTCAGGTCTGTGTGTGGCTGGGCTGTGTCGCCCAGAGCTGGCCCAGTGGGCGGGAGCAGGACTGATGGAGCCCGAGGCCAGCGCCCGAGGGGTGGCAGTGAGCGCAGGGTGGAGGCATGGAGGCGCAGGCGGGTGGCCGTGCGGGGTGGGGGACCCGGTGGGTCAGTACCTGTCACTCTGAGGGCACAGCTACCACAGCGTTCGGGCGCTGTCCATGGGCTTAAACTGCCAGCCCGCGTGGCTGCCAGAGTCCAGGGCAGCCAGATAGCGCTAGGAGGGCCCGGGGAGTGGGGTGCAGGAGAGAGAGAGAGAGGGCAGCCTCAACACCTGCGCGTGGGACCCAGTGGGAGCAGGCCGTGGGGACGTGCGATGAGGAGGAGGGTGGCTGAGTGACATGGGGGCCTGTGGCTTGGGACGGCCTCTGGGCCTTGCAGGCCCTGCTCCCTGGCACCCCAGGCCCAGCTCTGTGCTGTAGGCACAATGGCAGTGGCCACGAGGCAGGTATTTCGGAAGCAAAACAGCCTTTGGCCTCTGTCCTTGCAGCCCAGTCCCCTTCCCCCAGCCTCTCCACAAACTACTTCTCTTTGGCACCAAAACCACCCTGCCTGCACTTGTCTTCGTCTTGCTCCCGCGGTCAGAGGGGACCCCAGGCCTAGCCCAGCACTCTTTGGATGCCCTGGACTCTGGAGCAGCCATGGGCCGAGGCCAGGTGGACACTCGGGAGGAGAGTCAAGGCAGAAAGAGGAAAGGCCCCGGGCTGGGGCTGCTGGGAGCAGGGCTGTGGAGGGGGAGGCCCCACAGTCCAGAAGCCCAGTGGGGTGGGAAGAGACAGATGCCAGGGCCTGAGTGAGCCAGAAGAGCTCCTTCAGGGTCACACCCTGCCCACCCACTCCCCTTCCCCAAGACAAGGCCCAAGAGCTGACCGGCCAGGCAGCTGGCCCATTCTGGCCCCAGGGTGCCTGAAGGCCAGCCGGGAGGAGCAGGCGGGCCTACCTGGCCCTGTCCACTGAGAACAGGCGCCCTGCGAGAGGCCCTGGCTAGAAAGAGCCGTCTTGGTCCTCAGCGCTGGGTGCTCACAGCTGCCGCCAGAGTCCACACTACCCATGAGAGCTGCACCAGACTACCGAGGCAGCGGCACGGCAGACCCCTCTGAGGCTGAGGGTCCCCCCACCCACCCTCCTGCCCCGACACTTACTGAAGGTGGTGGGGACTCGCGCCCAATGAGTGGGGTGTTCTCACAGCGGGGATTCTGGAAATTGGTATTCTGGCTCCTGAGGCAGGAGGGGAGAGAGTGGCTGTGAGTGACTGGAGGCCAAAGTGATCCCAGATCTGGGTTGAGAGGCCCCATCTGAGAGCCAGGCAGAGCCCCATGTCCACCCAGCTCTGCCCAGCACTGCCTTCGGTCCTGCCTTCCACAGGTGTAGGCACAGTATTCTCACTGGGAGCCCGGGCAGCTGGCACAGTAACCAAGGGCTCAGGGGGGCCCACGGGTGCCCGCCTGCCCTGGCCAGAGCCCACCATGTAGCCAGGGACTTGGGTCCTTGGCTGCAGCATCCTTGTGTCCTAGACGCGGAACCTCCCTCTGACCACATGCCTCCCCATGGTCCCTGCCCAGGTTCCCCTGGGAGCAGGAGGCAGGCCAGGCCAAGCTGACCCCATGCTGCAAGTGTGGGCACCTGCCCAGGGCCTCGGCTCTGCCTGGCCCCACCCAGGCTGGCCTTGGTCTGCTCCCCAGGACTCACATGTACTCGGTGACTGGGGCATTGCTGACGGTGTGGGCTGCGGCTGGGATGCTGGTCTCGCTGCCGTAGCTGCTCCCGCAGCTGTACAGGCTGGGCATGTGGACGCGGTAGAGGCTGTCGTGGGTCTGCCTCGGCCCTGGGGCGGCCTCCTCCTCCCCGTCCTCATCGGGGCCTCTGCAGGGAGGGACACCCAGCCCAGGCTCAGGCCCTAGCAGGAAGGAGCCAGCCACAAGACCTGCGGTGGTTAGCTCTGGTGCAGATACCCATGGTCTCAGCCCTGGCTCAGCCATGTACACACTGCAGGACTGTGGGCAGGTCCCATGGTTCTGTGTCCAGCCTTGTCCCCTGTGAGGTGGCGTGCTAACAGACCCGAGGGCCATCTGAATTCCAGGCCCTGTACTGCAGCCTGCACATGGCGATGCTGTCTGCTTATTAAAGGAAGGGCACAGGGCCCCTCCTGGGGGAGCACAGAAGGCCGGTGCCTGGAGGCCGCGATGCCCTCCTTTGGCTCTGCAGGGACCATGTGCACCCTGGAATGGCCAGAGCCGGCTCTCTCTGCCCTGCTGCCCTCTGGCTTCCTGTCCAGTTCTCCTGCAAGCTGCTGCAGGGCAGGGTGAGGGAGCTGTGGGCCAGGCCTCTGCCACTCTAGAGCCCTCCATGTCACACCTGGGCCCAGATGGGATGCTGGGCTGGGCTCATGGTGGTGAGGACAGTGGTTGCTGGTGACTGAGTGGTGACTACCAGTCAAGCCCACAGCAGGGCCCTCACACGCAGTGGCTTACCTAGTGCTCACCTGACCCTCAAGGTATGTCCTCTTACAACTCCCTTTTCATAGTTAGGGAAATTGAGGCCCAGAGTGGTTAAGAGACTTGCCTACAGTCACATAATAAGCAAGGGTAGAGTCAGGATGTGAACCTAGCCATGTGGTTTCAGGGCTGTGCTTACAGCTACTCATATCACCACTGCCACCATCACCACCACCGCCATCATGATCACCACCATCACCACCATCACCATCACCACCATCACCACCATCACCACCATCACCATCATCACCATCACCACCATCACCATCACCACCATCACCATCATCACCATCACCACCATCACCATCATCACCATCACCATCATCACCACCAATGCCATCACCATCATCACCATCACCACCATCAACCATTATCACCATCATCATCACCACCAATGCCATCACCATCATCACCATCACCACCATCAACCATCATCACCATCATCACCATGACCATTATCATCACCACCAACATCAGTGTCACCATCACCATCACCACCATGACCATCTCTTTGTCATCACCACAATCACTATCACCACT